>JALPQI010002875.1:0-89361 GCA_025490895.1 Thaumatotibia leucotreta | reverse complement strand
GTTTCAATTTCATGCTCGCGGGTAAAATACAACTTTGCACCCTTTTAAAAAAAAAATTAAAATTATTTATTTTCAGAAACACACATTGTACAATGTATTTGATGTGACTCTGACACTAGGCTAAACCTGTCCTGCCGAGCCTCTATTAAAAATTAGCTAAACAAAAGCAACACGCATGCGAGAAAAAAGAAAAAAATAATAAATACAGTCATATTGTACAACAAATAACTATTTCTTTATAGAAGATTGATGATGAGCAGCAGCAGCACAGCATCGTCACAGTGGACAAATTACTGCGATCGCCAACCCTTTTGCCCAGCGTGGCTATTATGGGCATTTACCTCCTAATGTCCAATACGCATAGTTAATAGGATCACCTTGTATATTATTCTATCAATTTATCGGCCTGATTAATGTGTACACTATACCAAGTTGCAAATTTCTAATTGTAACGGTCACTCAGTTATGCTGCGGACAGACAGACAGATAGATAGACAGACAGACAGACAGACAGGCGGACGTAGCGAAACTATAAGGGTTCCTAGTTTACTACGGAACCCTAAAATCTCGTGTCGATTTAAAAACACTCCTTTCAGTCGTGTTTTATTTTATCGCCAACCTTTACTTTTTTCACACTTGTATCGTAATGTCATAATCATCATCCATCATCATCATCATATCAGCCAAAACACGTCCACTGCTGAACATAGGCCTCTTCCAAAGATTGCCACAATGACCGATCCTGCGTCACCCACATCCAGCGGACCCTGGGGCAAGAAAACCTAGCGGTTAATTCCGAAAACGTTAACTTACAAAAAAACTCTATTTTTAAACCCGATTTTTTTTATAGACCTATTCAACAATACCCCATACTATAAGATTACAGCAAAAATAAAAAAAACATCCCGACTTCACTTATAGGGGAGGTGCCCGAATATTTTTTTAATATATTTTATTCTAGAGCTTTTTCGGTGTGACTGATATGGAGGTATAACGGTATACGTGTACCAAATTGCAAATTTCTTATACTAACGGCCTATGAGCTATGCTGCGGACAGACAGACGGAGAGACGGACAGACGGACATGGCGAAACTATAAGGATTCCTCGTTTACCACGTAACCCTAAAAAGGTTGGAATTAATTTTGGGTCTATATCGGGTGGTATAATTTTTTTTATGTCGAAAAATTTGTCGCATACCAACTTTACGCCGAAAAAATTAATGGCCTAAAATTGTAGCACATAGGTATTTTGTCGTGTTTTGCCGAAATTGTTGATCCTAACTTGATTGTTCCTAAATATCGTTTGTCCTAATGATTTTCGTGTCTAATGTGTATGTATCGAATAATAATTGTGCATAATTGTGATGGTCCTACTATTTAATGTACTAAAACTAACTACTGTTAACAAACGACCTTTAAAAAAATATTATCCTTAAACTTAACCCTCCCTTAAATCACCCAACCCTGTTGTCCAAAGAATTTTAGTCATCATACCTAGGAACCGGTCGACGAAGCCCCCGCTGCGCGGGACTTCTATTTCGGATCTAAGGGATAAAAGGTACCTAAGGAACCTATCCAGGTTAGAGTAGGGGAGGTACAGATTCATTATTTTCTAATACAGGGGGGCTTCGCCCCCGAGCCCCTCTTGTGGGGCGCTTCGCTCCCCCATCGCCCCTTTTTTCGGGTTTCCAAATAATTCGGGTTTGTAAATAATTGATTAAAAATACTTGAGTATTTTATAGACTACGCCTTTCTCTCCGCCTTTCCTAGAAACCTAACCATTCCAAGTCGGTTTTACCCTGCCTTATTGAACTTGAACATTATTTTAAAACCATTCACCATATTGTTAATATACTTTTTTTCAATGAAATTTCGGACATAACAATTGTAGGTGCAAAGAAAATTTACAGTTTGAGCAGTAGGAAACAATGTAGTACACCAAACGAAGGAAACTCAGAGGAAAAAAACTCGTGTATAAGCGAATTTTGGCATAGTTGTAGGGAATGGTGTTTTAAACCACATACTAAAAGTACTGGTGGTTAGGGGTGGAGCTAACGGGGGGAGAGGGGTGTAAAGGTCCCTTATTTTTAATGTTTCGTAAATAACTCTTAAACCGTGGCTTATAGCAAAAAACGTTCTAGTACATAAGTAATCTACATAAAATTCTCTACAAAAAAAGATCTAAGTATGTTTCCTCTGGGATCAATGTGTCATGAGATAAGAAAGCAAGAAGACGGACACCAAAGAAATAAACACAGTTGTTTAAGTAGGTATGGCACATACAGAATGCTCGCGACAATTCCAAAAGATTTTAATGCTCAATTCCTGACCATATTTAGAGTCTTTAATGTTATATAAAAATTTCATGGATTCGGCTTGGTTTCAGAGATAATCAACCTTTTTTTTCGAAATAAGTTTTTCGACGTAACTCTTCATAAAACTTCTTTTTGATTACAATGCTACCACAATGTGTTTTAATACTACCACACTTTTTTGCCTGGCAATTAAAAAATGGGAATAAACTTGACGCAATAACCTGTCCCTAAAAAAATATTAAAATAAATAATTTTTAACAAATTGTTGTTATGATAAAAAGTACTGGAAATGTTAAAAGTATGCAAAAAGTAAAAAAAAAAGAGAAAAAAAAAATTTTTTTTTGGTGGTATTTGACATTAGGTCTGATAATAATTTTTGTTTGTTTTGATGTCTAGAATGCATAGTTAAAATCTTTTGACGATGATTATGAGAATATTTTTAGGTTTAGAAGATAATTAGGAATTTTATTTTTACAAATAAGTATACATGGCGCGCCCCGGGCGCGAGCATTCCAAAAGATTTTACGTATGCATTCTAGATATCAAAATAAACAAAAATGATTATGAGACCTAATGTCAAATACCACCAAAAAAAAAATTTTTTTTTTCTCATTTTTTTAGACTTTTTGCATACTTTTTAACATTTCCAGTACTTTTTATCACAACAACAATTTGTTAAATTTATTTTAATATTTTTTTTAGGGACAGGTTATTTCGTCAATTTTATTCCCATTTTTTGATTGCCAGGCAAAAGGTGTGGTAATATTAAAACACGTTGTGGTAGAATTGTAATTAAAAAGAAGTTTTATGACGAGTTACGTCGAAAAACTTATTTCGAAAAAAAAGGTTGATTATCTCTGAAACCAAGCCGAATCCAGGAAATTTTGTATCACATTAAAGACTCTAAATATGCTCAGAAATCGAGCATTAAAATCTTTTGGAATGCTCGCGAGCATTCTGTATGTGCCATACCTACTTAAACAAATGTGTTTATTTCTTTAGTGTCCATCTTCTTGCTTTCTTATCTCATGACTCATTGATCCCAGAGGAAACATGCGTATATCTTTTTTGTAGAGAATTTTATGTAGATTACTTATGTACTAGAACGTATTTTGCTACAAGCCACGGTTTACGAGTTATTTACGAAAAATTAAAAATAAGGACCTTTACACCCCCCTCCCCCCCGTTAGCTCCACCCCTATCCACCAGTACTTTTAGTACGTGGTTTAAAACACCATTCCCTACAACTATGCCAAAATTCGCTTATACACGAGTTATTTCTCCCGATAGACAACTTTTGGTCTTCCTTAGGTGGGCTAATGAACATTATGATTATTAAGCTTTAGGTAATTCGACGATCGAGTAATCAATATTAGGATAAATATAGTGTAGGTGTTTTAAATGTGTATGCGCAAAATAAAGTAGACTAAATGAGTAGTATGCCATTTAACACTATGCTAAACATTCTCGGCCAAAAAATTTTAGGACAATCGACGTTATGCGACACGTCAGGCACCCCTTAATCTTATCTTAAAAATATACTCTTCAGACCAAGTTTCGGTTTAAAGACATTTTTTTTGTACACTTGTTTGACGGTGAGCACTGGCACCGGCGTCGAAAGTGTTAAGGAATAAATATTTAAAAAAAACGCTGAAATCGATTTGTCTTATTTTTTTATCAGCAGTTGGAATACGACGTATCAAGTCGCTATCTTTCAAATCACACTATTTCCATCCAAACTTTCAACTACCTTTTAACTAGTTTAGGGTTTAAATTTTATAAAATGGTTTCTCATTTTGTATACAAATAATTATACAGGGTGGAAAGGGACGACGTTCCTTCCGGCTACCGACCGAGTCTACCAACCATACGATGAACTTTCAGTATAGTACCAAAATAGAAATATCTTTAAAAAGTCAATTTTCCATGTACGTTTTCGATGTTGGTCCCATACAGAAATTTCATCGTAATGGTTGGTAGACTCGGTCGGTAGCGGGAAGGAACGTCGTCCCTTTCCACCCTGTATAAGTAACCTTCTGTAAAGATGCCATCTTTCTAGCCCTAGTAATTTACACTAAAGGGTTTAGCAGCCTTACCGAACAAGTGGTGCCTTTCCCCACGGATGAGGTCAATATTTTAGGTGGTGTACTAGCAGGACCTAAGAATACTCCATGCTTAATATCAGCTCTAGATCTTCTTTTGTTTCAGAGTTATTCAAGATAATGTAAAATATACAGGGTGCCGTTGAAAGTGGCATATTTCGTAAACTGTTCAAGTTAGATCAACCAAACAAAATTGTGTTTGATAACAATAAAATAAACTACAAAATGCATATTTGTAACCTGCATCTTGTCCTTATTTTTCATAATAAAAAAAGGTTTCTTGTTTTTTTTTTCCATATTTTTTTTTATTTCACGCGGAGGTACACCTACAAAAAAAATATGCATACATAGCCACTAATGTCCACTGAATACATAAATAAAAATATTTCCGTAAATCATCGTGCGTCATGCCAAAAAAAAATTTTTTTCAGAAGTAGTCGTTACTGGCATACAAATAAAGTACCAGTGCAGTGTGAACATAAGTTAGTGTGTAGGTTTACAATCTCTCGACACTTACCGCACAAAATATCATTGACGTAAATTGACTTATACCAAAAAAGTTAAATCGGTGTAATACAAAAAAATGCATATTTGTAACCTGCATCTTGTCCTTATTTTTCATAATAAAAAAAGGTTTCTTGTTTTTTTTCCATATTTTTTTTTATTTCACGCGGAGGTACACCTACAAAAAAAATATGCATACATAGCCACTAATGTCCACTGTATACATAAATAAAAATATTTCCGTAAATCATCGTGCGTCATGCCAAAAAAAATTTTTTTTCAGAAGTAGTCGTTACTGGCATACAAATAAAGTACCAGTGCAGTGTGAACATAAGTTAGTGTGTAGGTATACAATCTCTCGACACTTACCGCACAAAATATCATTGACGTAAATTGACTTATTAGTACATTTGCTTTATAAAAGAGAGATAAACATTTGACACATAGTATTGTTTTATACATTTGATTTGTTGCATTTTCTGTAGGAAAATGGAAAAAATTAAGTATAAGTCTTGTGAAAAAACGTTAAAAAAATATATGTGGAAAAAAAGAGAAAATGCATACAAACTGGACAAGAGGCTGATTTATACAGGGTGTGGCCTCTAACAGGAGCAAAAAATCAAATGGAAGACTCCTCTGACTGCCTCTAGTTATTCGCAAAAGGTCCCAGTGTTTTAAAGTTATCCATTAAGGAGAAACAGTATGTTAAAGTTACGACCTATGAGTGATGTATCTAGGTATCACAACATTGTACCTTATTAATGATTAAACATATTGGTAGTTCAGTGGACATAAAACTAAATGAGCTAAAAAGTTTTTTTGAAGTCATGGTTTTTTAACTGGTTTAGCAAAAAATTTTTTTTTTTTGTATTACACCGATTTAACTTTTTTGGTATAAGTCAATTTACGTCAATGATAGTTTGTGCGGTAAGTGTCGAGAGATTGTATACCTACACACTAACTTATGTTCACACTGCACTGGTACTTTATTTGTATGCCAGTAACGACTACTTCTAAAAAAATTTTTTTTTTAGCATGACGCACGATGATTTACGGAAATATTTTTATTTATGTATACAGTGGACATTAGTGGCTATGTATGCATATTTTTTTTGTAGGTGTACCTCCGCGTGAAATAAAAAAAAATATGGAAAAAAAAACAAGAAACCTTTTTTTATTATGAAAAATAAGGACAAGATGCAGGTTAAAAATATGCGTTTTGTAGTTTATTTTATTGTTATCAAACACAATTTTGTTTGGTTGATCTAACTTGAACAGTTTACGAAATATGCCACTTTCAACGGCACCCTGTATATTTTACATTATCTTGAATAACTCTGAAACAAAAGAAGATCTAGAGCTGATATTAAGCATGGAGTATTCTTAGGTCCTGCTAGTACACCACCTAAAATATTGACCTCATCCGTGGGGAAAGGCACCTCTTGTTCGGTAAGGCTGCTAAACCCTTTATTGTCTACCTTAGTCTCCTTAAACAAAATCTACACCCCTACTTAACCCTCTCAATCATTGAATTTCCCTGCACTCTGATATATTATCGCTTTTTTCGTATTTTACTTAGTAAATCTCTTACAATGTTTTAGGTCTCCAATTGTAGCTTTGCATCCCCTTGTTATAAAAATACTTTTATAGGAATTATCATAGCTTTAAGTTAAACTTCAACCCAATAAAAATTGTAATCCCCTTTTAACCTTTAAGAAATGATTAAATTAAATTTCTTGTACTCTTGTAAAATACCTTATTAATACTAAAGTTTCAAGTTCCTACATTAAAATATTGGATCCCACCTTTGCACTCTTATCTTACCAGAAAAAAACAGCTCATACATGAAGTTTGACATTGTCATTCAAATGAACAATAAATTGAGTCTCTAATTGTTTACATTTATTTTTACCTATGTATAAAATACGCAATAGAATGTCGAATTTATAAGAATATGTTTGTAATTTACCATTTTTGGAGTTACCTACGTCACATAAACGTGTACGAGTATTTGCTCGTGCTATAATCAAAACATAGTACCTACCGAAAGAAAGCAACATTATTATTAGGTACTTTGTTTGTGCAATATGCAATGCAACACGGAAGTTACCTCTTACCTACATGTATCCTAGGTACCTAATGTAGGCACGAGGTTAACTAAAAACATTAAAATGTATGCAAGGAACCTACGTAATTCTTGCGTTACTATTAAGAAGAGGAATATCCTCGGTTCACCAAGGAACAGTTCATGACAGCCTTCGTTACTCTTCTGCCACTGACGACGACGACTGCGACTGGTCTGGTGACGTGATATGATTAAATCTTGTTAGCCACATTGTAATCCACACTCCTTTTTTTTAAATTAGAACAGCCTGTATAATATTAGCAGCTCCTGAGGTAATAAAAAACCGGCCAAGAGCATGTCGGCTTATGCTAGGGTTCCGTAGTTTTCGGATAACTCTGAAAATATTGACTTTAGAAAAAAACTTTGTTTGAAAATTTCTTATTTTTGTCAAAGACCTCTTCAACGATATTGCACACTATAGGATTACAGCAAATAAAAAAATCATTCACACTTCACCAAGTTAGGCACCCGAATTTTTTTTTCTATTTTTTATTTTACCACTTTGTCGGCATAATTAATATTATGTATATCTGTACCAAATTGCAGAGTTCTAGTACTAACGGCCACTGTGCTATGCTGCGGACAGACAGACGGACATAGCAAAACTATAAGGGTTTCTAGTGTACTACGGAACCCTAAAAAGGTACATTAGAAACCTCTTTTAAAGAGTAGCTTACATAAATACTCTACATTTATCAGTTCCCTTAATTCCTTAAGGGTTAAGGAACCTACCATCTAAACTGGTCTTTGTCCAGAACTTGCTCCATGACATACACAATCAATCAGAAATATCTGCCAAAAGTGAAACACGTGTCGTTAAGGAGTTCCGTTCTGGTCTTTATCAGCAGTTCCACCTACTTACATTAAAACGCATAAATGAAAATGCTTGATTTTTAAATGATAATACAGAATCCTAAGGTTCCTAAGGAAACACCCCATCAGAACTGGTAATTGACAATAACTTACACGATCATTGCTTAAAATGCATAACCAGTTACATACATACAAAACACCTAAGTGTTCCGAAGTTTCGTTCTAGCCTTCATCGGCAGTTCCATTTCCCTAAGTAAGGAAGTATCACTTTTTGAAGAAAAATGGATGATTGGTTGATAAATCTCAAAACGGTTTTATGTTTGCTTATAATATGAGAAATTCCATGGATTACATCATCACCTCTTGACAGACAGACGAACAAGAAAGTAATCCTATAAGAGTTTCCGTTTTTTCATTGTGGTACGGAACCATAAAAATGAATGGAAACTAGACAAAGGCCACTCCTATTACTTATGCGTGTGGATGCATTAGGAGGTAAATGTAAATCGCCACTTCAATCCCTTTTTCGACTCTTGTGACACCCGCGGGAAGAATTGGGGTGGTGACAAATGTATTCTTACTGCCATCACCACACGATATTTGTGTACACAAACTATATATCAGTAAATACTTCTTACTTGTACTATAAAAAATGTAAAGATTACTTACTCACTCTTTACGTCCTGCTTATAGACTCTAAACCTCTTAACTACTTGACTATAACCTCTTATCTGTTTGCCACGCCCTTACGGGTTCATGTATTATGCTGTGTATTATGTATACCTAACCATAAGCATGTTTGCAATAAAGAAACTAAACTAAACTAAACTAAAACAACCAGTAATATGTCAAACGTTTATCTACCAAAAGAAACATCTCAGAAGATGAGAGAAATTGTCTCAGTTCAGTGGATAAAAATCTAAATGGTACATACACTATACTATAAACGACTGTATTATTAAAACTCTAAATGTCATACGAATAAATTGGTGCATGGCGTGAAGAACTTGATAAATCGAGATATTTTGGTAAACAAAAATAAATTTAATTTATGAAAGATAGAAGTTCAAATTCCTTCTACTTTTCATCTCGAGTTATCAAGTTCTTCACGCCATGCACCTAAATTTAACTGAGGGATCGGAACCGGTGTTTACACTCACCACATTATTGTAAGATTTATTTTATTATATTTCAAGTATAATCAACAAGAAGAAAAAATATAGTAATACGTAATATGTGACATCCGTTGTTTTTTTTTCGTTGCTTAGCAACCACGGTCGTAATTGTGCCTATAGGGCGGCTGGATTTCAAAACTTGCAAATAGGTGAATAGTGGTACTCGCTTTATATATCGTATATAAATAAAAGCGTTTTTACTAAACTTCTCAAAAATAATATAAACACTACAAGCTTACTCCATTCCACGGATACATATTAATACCATAGGTACAAATAATTCTCCAGTGGCCTATTTCACCATAATTACAAGTGTGACAATTGTAAAATATCACTGTTACTGACCTCACAGGCCTCCGTAGGCTACGGCTACCGGTTACTATCGGACGGGCCATGTGCTTGTTTGCCACCAACATAAAATTATTACTAATAACGTTATTAAATTGTTAATAAACTACTTTTTATTTTCCGAAACCCGTGACAATTGTAGCAAGGTTTAGTACAATTCTCATTCAATCTTGACATGAGGTTCGGCATATGTCGGAATTCCGCTACAATTGTCGTGTTTTTTGTGACAATTGTAATTTTGCGTCGCAAAAAAGTAGTTATTTACTGCTGATTTATTAAATTTCCTGCAGTAAATTTTATGTTGGTGGCAAACAAACGCACGGCCCTTCCGATGGTAAACGGTAATTGTAGCCTATAGACGCCCCAGATTGGAGAAACAGTAAATTTACAATTGTAGCATTTGTCAATGTGGTGAACTTGGGGCCAGTTGACAAACAAAACTAACTAACGTCATCGAAATAAAGCTCGTATCTCAGTTCTGATTCAATACTGACATACGAGGTTGCTAAGAGTAGTGACAGTTTTGGCTAGCAGATATATATACAAAAGTGAAAAATTTATATCCAGCTGTGGCCATAAATTTATGCAAATTATCTAATATTCAAATCGTATAATAACAAGAATAAAGAAAATACGAATAAATAACTAGGAATGTATTGAAATTTACGAATTGAGACTAGTAGGTACCTTTTGTGTCCGTATTGATAGAGTCCTGTGCCACTCAGCGAATCCTTCAGTATTTAAGTATTTATCAGTAAAGCGTACGTGCCATTTCTGGAAAGAGAATATAACTATAATATATAAATAAATCATTGTAGTTTCAAACCAAAAACCAATAAGTTACGTTTCCGAACTTATTTATGTGTAGTTCAGCTTATTTTGTGTGCCGTAGCCGCAGTTTCCATGATACGACTGCCGGTCAGACATCACAATCTAAAGCTGAGCTTAAAGTTTATGTACTTTGTAATTCGCGAGGATATGGTTTTTACTGTTATACTATAACTTATTTGAATAAATAAAAAATAAGACACATAATATTTTCTTCGGTTACCGCGAGGATTACACATGAAACAAAACTATGAAAACAGTCATCCGCAGACCACGAACCCTGTAAAGTGTTCGAAACGTCGAAAAGATATTAAAATTAGTTAATATACGCGAGTTTATCAGTTTTCATATTTTTATTTCAAAAATAATTTACTTTCAATATTGAATGTACTGAGAAGATGCGGTATATACTTTCTTACCAAGAAATCGCGGCCGCAGAAATTGCGGTGGCGATGAGCACAGATTTTATTCCACTAATCAACCATTAATTAAAGACTCGTATCACTTTGAATATGTATACCTACTAATATAATTATATAACAAACATATTCTATATTTCTTATTATTATTATAACTAAATTGACATCCTATCGTTTTGACTTCTAGCCGTCACATGTGTTTTCAAATGACGTATTTTGTTGCCAGAGTATAGAAAATAAACTCCATTACAGCAAATCGTATCCGTAAACTTTTTTCATTTTTAATCGTTTTTGCGAATGTAACTTATACGTGTTCGGTAGTATTGAGTTTTATTTAGAATCAGTTGTTATAGTTTTCTTGTGTTCCGTCATAAAAATAACAAGAAACTTAAATAAATGATGGGGTTCGAAAGAATTTCTTCGTTCTGATTTTCCCTACTTATTTAAAGATACTTTGAGTACTGGCATCCCTTGACGTATATGTATATGATTTTATGTCATTTTGAATGTCAAAAAGAGCTGTCAACTGGAGCGATTTGGCGTGCGTCCGACCTCGAGGAGGCGCTCGCGCCATCTGAGTCAAAGGAGAATTTTGACTCGTGTCGCCATTTGTATGGAGAATATACGCAATTTTAAATTAAGGATTAAATTTCTTCGTTGTCTTTATGAGGAAAAATATGAATATGCCCTGATGCACTAATTCAGTTATCTGGCTTTTAAATTAACATGAATATTTTATGCCTGTTAAAGAAAAATATGCATTGCTTCGTGTTCGAAAAATATGCAATATTTTGATTTTTCGGTACATTTAGAGCCGATTTCTAGGAAATCCATGTAAATATAAAATATATTATCAATTGGAGCCTCTGCATGGGTTCTTTCTGAATAAGTTCATGTAAGAAATATGTTTGTAGAGTAATATTTACTTAATAAATTCTTTGTTCGAAAATAGGTCTAAAACGACAAAATCGGGAATCCGACCCTTAACTTTACATTGTCAGGTGATATTATCTTCGTTGTTGTTAATGTATTTGGTTTTGTATTGAAATCAAAATTCTTATTTTTTTTTTCTTATAAAAAAGGAGGTGGTTCATATTTAACTTAAATAAAATAATAGCAAAAGCAAAACTTGCAATTCATACAATAAAATATTCGCCTGTTAATTTGTTGATAGCAAATTCACAATTTGTTCGTCAATCGAAAATTATTGCGCCTGATAATTTGAAACGAGCAAAGGTAAAGATAGCACTCGAATTTCAGACTATTTGTGGCCATCAGTGACCATAGTTAATGCATAGTACCTAATTAAGTAAATTTAATTTTAACCGACTTTGAAAAAAAAAGGAGGTTCTCAATTCGACAAATTTTTTTTTGTTTGTTTATTTTAGTTCATAATGAGTTCCGAAGCACGCTACAAAGAATTAATTAAAAAACGTGGTACAGTAAAAGCAAAGCTTACGCAATTCACTGCTTACTTAGCTACGGCAAAATCTTGCAGTCAGTTGAGCGACCTACAGTTGGTTGAACTGGACTTACGTATAAATAAATTTGATGCTTTATACGAATCTTATGACACGTTTCAGAGCGAGTTGGAGCAATTAGTTGATGACCCGACCGAGCTGTATTCAGATCGAGAGCAGTTTGAAGGGACGTATTATATTGAGCTTGCAACCGCTCGAGAACTGTTGGAGCGACATAGAAATCAGCGCGCCAAAGACTACGAAAGCGCCAAGTCTGAGGTAGGTTCCGATGGTTGCCCGACTGTTAAATCATGTAGACAAAGTAACGTAAGGTTGCCAAAAATAAATCTACCACATTTTAGCGGCGGCTATCAAAATTGGTTAGAGTTTAAGGATATGTATGTTTCATTAATCCATACGGAGAAAAGCATTGACGATATTAATAAATTCCACTATCTTCGTGCTTCTCTTCATGGAAGTGCGTCCTTAGTAATTAGAAGCCTGGATTTTAGGGCCGAGAATTATGTTGAGGCATGGAAATTACTTTGTGACAGATATGATAATAAGCAATTACTTGTAAATAATCACGTTCAGGCCCTTTTCAACATTGAAGCTATTCACAAGGAATCTAGTCACGGCCTTCGGCAAATAGTTGATAGTGCGAATAAAAATCTAAGAGCACTGGCTACTCTTGACCAGCCCGTAAATCATTGGGACACATTGGTGATTCATATAATGTCTTCCAAATTGGACAACATTACCAATAGAAAATGGGAAGAGCATAGGAACTTATTGTCAGTACCGCCAACTCTTGAGGAGTTCCTTACATTTTTAAGTAACAGGTGTAACCTTTTGGAAACTCTGGAAGAGTCGAAAAATTTCAAGTCAAGAGCGGATTCGTCAGTCAGTAAATCAAAAGCTTTCGTAGTATCGTCCAATTATCATGACACTCCTAAGTATCAAATAAAGCCTTGTCCATTGTGCACGAAAACACACTATATATTTAATTGTGATGTTTTTAGAGCTTTACCGGTCGAACAACGTTGCAGTAAAGCGAAGGAGTATAAGGTGTGCCTTAATTGTCTGCGCCCGGGACATCATGAGTCGAAGTGTAATCTCAGTCATTGCAAATATTGTAAAATAAAACATAACACATTGCTACATATTCACAACGATTCAAATACTCACCTAGAGCACGTGGCGTTGCCTACAAATAATCAAAGCGTTGATAACGTATCGTCACACGCACTGTTTTCCACAGCTCTGGTTAGGGTGAGTGACAGCAAAGGTCAATTTCATACCGCTAGGTTATTGCTCGACAATTCCAGTTCATCAAATTTCATTTCACAGAATTTATCTGCTAAGTTAACATTACCTACATGTTCCAAATTTTCAAATGTTACAGGTATAAACAACCAGCAATCAAAAAGTACACAGTCGTGCTCTCTTCATTTGGAGTCTTACGATGGTACATTTAAAACAGATATTGATTGCTTCATAATACCTACCATCACATCAAACATACCAAATAATTTCTTATGTATAAATGATATCCCTATTCCTTCCGGTATCGTCTTAGCTGACCCCTCTTATAATGTACCTTCTTCAATTGATATTCTCGTGGGTGCACAATTCTTTTGGAGCCTTATAGGTACAGGGCGTATAGATCTCGGCAAGGAACATCCAATTCTGATCGAAACTAAGTTTGGCTGGCTTTTGGGTGGTGTGATGTATCAGCCAAGGTGTAAAAAACCTCCAAAATCGGTGTGTTTCTTTCTTAATGATCAGGAATGTAACATAGACCTTACTCCATTTTGGGAGCTTGACACAATACCTGCAAAGCATAATTTTACTGTGGATGAAAACACATGTGAAAAAATATTTACATCAACAACAAAACGGAATGAGGATGGACGATTTATAGTCACCTTGCCGCTAAAGGAGTCGCCGTCAGTATTAGGAAGCTCGTTTGAATTAGCTAAACGTAGATTTTTTTCCTTAGAGCGAAAGTTTGACAGGGACTCTTTATTCAGAGATCGGTACATTGAATTCATGAGGGAATATGAAACCTTGGGCCATATGAGCGAAAGCATTCACGATCCTTCGCGACCATCGTATTACGTCCCACATCATGGCATTACGAGGGAGACCAGCACCACCACCAAGCTTCGGGCTGTATTTGATGCCTCAGCTGCTACGTCATCTGGCAGGTCCCTAAATGACATTCAGTTAGTAGGCCCAAGGATTCAGAATGACTTATTTTCTATCCTACTTAGATTTCGTCAACATAGGTTCGTAGTGTCGGCGGATATTGAAAAAATGTACCGGCAAATACTAATTGACGAAGAACAGCGATCTCTTCAAAAAATTGTCTGGAGACCTAACCCCTCACAACCTCTAAAGATTTACACACTTAACACTGTGACTTACGGTACGGCGTCTGCGCCTTATTTAAGCACTCGCTGCCTTCTCCAGTTGTCACAAGAATCTTTAGACAAACAAGCTCAAGATGCAATAGCAAATGATTTTTACGTTGATGATTTCTTATCAGGGTCGCATTCAATTGCTGACACCGTGGCACTGTGTCGAAAAGTCACAGACACACTTAGCTCAGCAAAGTTAAATCTTAGAAAATGGCAGTCCAATAATTCACTAATTTTGCAGGAAATCAATCATAAACCCTCCATTAAAGATACAGTTGATTTAAGCGAAAAAGAATTATCAAAGACACTTGGCATTAACTGGCATTGTACTCAAGATACGCTTAGTTTTCAAATAAACATTACGGTTCCTTTGGTAGTTACCAAACGCAACATTTTGTCAACCATAGCACAGGTTTTCGATCCTCTTGGTCTAGTCACACCTTGTATCACAGAAGCGAAAATATTAATGCAAAAATTGTGGATAGATAAGTGTTCATGGGATCAGCCTCTGTCAGGCAGCTTACTTGCATCTTGGAACAATTTTGCAAAAACACTCCCAAATCTTAATAAGGTAAACATTCCGAGATGGGTATTGAGTGACTTAGCTGTTTCTGTACAGTTTCATGTTTTCACTGATGCCTCTGAAAAAGCATACGGAGCTTGCCTTTACGTCCGCTCCGTGGCCGGGGATGGTTCTGTGTGTGTGCGCCTTCTTGCCTCCAAGAGTAAAATCGCACCTATAAAGGCCACGACCATTCCTCGACTCGAGCTTTGTGGAGCGTTGCTAGGGGCTCGACTGTGTACGAAGGTTCTGGAGTCACTTACATTAAAACCAGATAGTTGTGTGTTTTGGTGCGATTCAATGATTGTGCTCGGATGGCTGAAATCTTCTGCGGCTCTTCTACGGCCGTTTGTGAAAAACCGAATCTCTGAGATACAAGAGAGCTTTCAACAGGACTCTTGGCGATATGTTCCTTCAAAGGATAATTCAGCTGATCTTGTATCTCGAGGTCTTGACGCGGATCTTATACAAATCTCCTCTTTATGGTGGTCAGGACCACCCTTTTTAAAGTTGGAGCCATCACAGTGGCCAACCGCACCTAATACTGAACCAGAAACTTCATTACCAGAGACTATTACAAATAAGGCATTTTTCGTTAACTTACCTAATTGTGATAATTCGAATTCAATCCAAACATTGATCAATAATAGCTCAGATTATGCAAAGATACAGCGGACAATTGCATACATTCAAAGATTTTCGTACAACTGTAAAAATACTAGCAATAAAAGACATGGTTACCTTACCTCCTCTGAATTGTCTGCTGCATCCACTCTGCTCCTTCGCATGTCGCAACAAGCCGCCTTTCCCGACGAGTATGAACTGCTCAAATTGGGAAAAGACATACCGAAACAGAGTCGACTTAAATCGATGTGTCCATTTTACGACTCCGGTCTCATTAGAGTTGGCGGTCGACTGTACAATTCGTTTTACGATTATGGGGTCAAGCATCCTATAGTAATTTGTTGTAAGCAACCTATAATAAAGATTTTAGTAAGGATGTTGCATCTTCGCGCTCTTCATGCAGGTCCCCAATTACTCATGGCCATCATACGTCAGAATTACTGGCCTCTTGCGGGTCGTAACTTAGTAAAGTATACCGTTCGTCAATGCATACGTTGTGTTAGACTTAAGGCACAAACTATCCAACCTATAATGGGCAATTTGCCAAAAGAGCGGTTACACCTTGAGTTCCCATTTATTGAAACAGGGACTGACTACGCAGGACCCATTTTGATAGCCGATCGCAAGGGTAGAGGATGCAGGCTCATGAAATCATACATTTGTATTTTTGTTTGCTTAGCAACAAGGGCACTTCATCTGGAACTTGTCTCAGATCTTACTAAGGAAGCCTTTATTGCAGCACTCGATCGGTTTATAGCTCGCCGAGGGAAACCGAGAACCATATTCTCAGATAACGGAACCACATTTATCGGTGCTGCCAACGAGCTCGCCAACCTGCTGAAGCAAGACGTAGCTAACGTTAAAGCTGCGGAAGGTATCCATTTTTCTTTTATTCCCGCTTATACTCCTCATTTCGGAGGCTTGTGGGAGTCTGCTGTTAAATCCGTAAAACACCATCTCCGTAGAATTTTAGGTCTTACGCATCTCACCTTTGAAGAGATGGCAACATGTCTGTGTCAGATCGAAGCAATTTTAAACTCGCGTCCTCTAACTCCCCTTTCCGACGATCCATCCGATCTTACGCCCCTTACGCCTGCACATTTTCTGATTGGAAGATCTCTTACATCGGTGCCACATCCTCAAGTTTCCTCCCAGAACATCTCCAGTCTTCAGAGGTTTCATCGCATAGAAGTTCTCAGACAACACTTCTGGAGTCGTTTCTCAAGTGAATATATCCTCAGCCTTCAACAGAGAACAAAGTGGCGAAGTTCCAGAGGTAGCCTTGAAGTTGGAACGATGGTTGTTGTAAAAGAAGGTAACCTTCCTCCTCTCATGTGGTTAATGGGACGCATCGTCAATGTGCTGCCTGGTCGTGACGGAGTTGCAAGAGTTGCCGACATTCAAACCAAGAAAGGTATCATACGTCGAGCATTCAACACGATCTGTCCTCTTCCGATCTGCAGTCTTGAAGACACGAGGTCTTCAACGCCGGGAGTTATGGTGCGAACCGCACCAGATCAGCTTCCTAAGCCTACGTAGAACGGAGCGCAACCGGTCGCCGGCCCGGGGCTCCGCCCGCGCTCCCTCCGGGGGTGACACTCACCATCTACCTTGACGGCTCGCGCCCGCCGCTCGCGATATTTTTTATGTACGCGCCGCGCAAATGTTATTATTGTAACGGTCAATTTAGTTAATATATTTTTTATAAAGTTTACAGTCCACTTTTGATTAATCTCCAGCTAGCTAGACCAACAGGACATAAGCTATTAATCTTTTGGTACGAGTGTGTACGACCAATTCATGATTGCTTTTTTTTCTATGAAGCCGACAGAAAATTGTATTCATGCATAGAGAAATAAATGTAGGATGGCGTCCATCCTTTATAAGTAAATAGAAAACGGAGGAGAAAACAATTCAATGGGTTGGTGGGAAAATTTCGTTTTTGAATACTAGCTGATAATCGATCTTAGTATGTCTGAGTACTGGCGTAACTTTCATTTCATTCCTCTCCGAGTAATACTGATGACATACCGATGGACAGATAGCCGGACTAACTATACTCGTAAGGGTACCGTTTTGCCACTTTGGCTATGGAAACCTAAAATGTATAGAAATTACAAGAACTAGCGAAAATCACAGTTCACATATTATTATATTGGTAGTTTTGATCGCCTTGGGCTTGATGCAACTCCAGTCCACCGAAAACCGTGATTGAAATTCAATAACGAATTAATCGGTTTCGGTTGGTTTTGGTCAAAACGTATGAGTAAAACAATTTCATTAGAATATGTCTCTTAAGGTGCGTTTAAACCAAAAGAGCATTCGCTGTTCTAGCGCCCGTTCTACGAAATCAACCAATCACGTTTTGTGTACCGATCCGAATTTCGTAGAGTGGGAGGTTAGAACAGCGAATGCTCTTTTAGTTTAACCGTACCTTTATCTAACAGTATGGGTGTGGAATGGATTACAAAAGAAACAAAATATTAATTTGCGCATATTTTTTCTTTAATACGAGCATTTTACAACAATATTGAAACGAAATCATCATTTTGAGATCTGCTGCCAACATACACTACCGGCGCTCAACAAATAAACATAAACCGCGCACACTAATCTATATAAACAAGTCGCATAAGTACATACAGGCTTCCCAATATACTCTATACATACACTATAACTATATCACCACTGTCGACCACTGTCGCTCAGAGAACGTCCATTAGGCACAGTCACTTTGTTCGCTCACTAGTAGATCACTTCGTAAACTGTGGCCTTCTTGTCTCCGGAACCCGTTACGATGTATTTGTCGTCAGATGAGATGTCGCAGCTTAGTACTGATGATGATTCTTTTGACTGTGGACAAAAACATTTGTCAGAAAACATAGAAAAAACGTGTGATACAGAAAATAGTTGAGATGGAATTTGACAGTTGTACATCTAAATCGAAGTTCGTTCTCGAACTATTCTAGTGTTAAAAATAGGAAATTAAGCAACGGGTAGCGCTACATTTTCCACGCGAGCACGAAAAGGGATGGCCTGGCCACGACATTAGTCTCCCACGTATGGTTTCCCGCCCCGACTTAGACTAATGTCGTGGCCGGGCCACTAATTACCGCCCTATGGTCTTTTAGTTAAAAAGCGTACCTACATCTTTATTAACATTAAAAGAGGAGGCACTATTATTTTATAGATAAAAGCTTCCGGCCTTGTTCCTCTTTGTCGGCCAAACAGTATATACTTTTTCTCAAACGTGCAATGAAATATTGTCTTTACGTTCCTTAAAATGGACTCGTAAGTATCGTTTTTAGGACGCAGTAACTCACTGGGATGCAAATGGAAAATCATAACACTTTTCTGGCCTAGGCCTGCAAAGTAACTTTTTTTTAATTTCGACAACATTGTCATTTTTTATTTCTTTGCAAATTTGAGAAAAGCACTATACGAGCCCCGATGCAGTGGAGTTCGTCGAAGCAATTTTTACAAATTTTTGAATATTTTAAAAATGATCACATTATGCTAATGATAAATTGTATGAACGTTAGTCATGGTTAATGTACTACATTTCAAGAGACACAACAATCTGAAGTACGCTTTTGTTGTTTAATAAATCGATTTTAACAAACCAGTGTCTAAATAATATTTTCGTTCACCACCGTAATTACGCGCTTATAAGCTTGACGCAAAATTCGCAGTGCATCAGGTGTACCATGTCGTCTTTAATATTAATGGCGTTCTTTACATTCATTGATTATTTACAAAATTTAAAATTGTGGAAATTTTTTTAAAAAATACCTCTCGTAAAAGTTTTTTTTTTATTCTGATTTATTAAGTCCAAATATTTTATACTCAAAGAAACTATTTTAGTACTACTATTGAATAGTGAAGGTTTTGTCTCTAAACCTTTTCCCCCGGATGAACGGGATAATCTCGAAAAACTGTCTAACTGGACGAGAACATATGCATCGGGGCTCGTACATGCCTCGGCGTGAAAACAGATTCCCGGTCTCGTTACCTATCCCAAGTATCCCAACTTGTATATACCAACTTGGCCGGAAATCCTCATTTTCCCGGCCTCTGATGTAATGTACTATTGTTACTAAAAGTCGTCATCGTGTAAAAGTGAAAAAGCTCAAACAATCTTAAAGTACAAATAAAAAAAAAATCAAAACAGACCTGGAATATACTCGCGCCGTACGGGGTGCGCCAAGCGTTGAGCAGGTTGTCCTTCCCCGTGGACACGAACCACTTGCCGCAGCTGGCGAAGCGCAGCGACAGCACGCACGACTCGTGCAGGTGCAGCTGGTACTTGTCCGGCTTCACCGCGTGCAGCACCTCCACGTTGCTGTTCTCCATGCCCACCGCTAGCCATTCGCCTGGGGAACAAGAGGTTCTTAGTAAAGGCGATATGTGTCTTATCTTTGTAGTGTGGTAACGACAGTAAAAATACATTTGTCCCTCATCATCATCAGCCTATGATAGTCCACTGCTGGACGTAGGCCTCTCCTTTTAACTATGCGTATGGACGCATTAGGAGGTAAATGCCCATAATCGCCACGCTGGGCAAGCGGATTGGCGATCGCAGTAATGTGTCCACTATGACGCTGCTGCCCATCATCAATTTTTTTTATCAAATAATGTTCAGTGACACTTCAATCCCTTAGTCGACTCTTACGACACCTGTAGGAGGAGTTGGGTGGTGACAAATGTATTCTTACTGCCGTCACCACACGGCATTTGTCCCTACTAGACGTGTGCGCCGCGCCGGCGTCACGCCGCCGCCGACCTTTTTCGCCACGCCGCCGCCGCCGACTAATGGTCGGCGTGAAATCGGCGTGGCCTTGACTGAATAACAGACTTATTTCTTATGGGTTAATTACTAAATACTAAGCCTTGTATTTGCTTTACGTATTTACATAATGCTCTTAGGTATACAGGAAATAAAATATCAGCCTATCGAGTGTCATCACTCATTACACGTAGATACTTAAGCTCGACGACATCCAGCCTCCCGAACAAGCCGGTTTCGGTTTTTGCACAAGCAACGTCAGGTTATACAGAAGACCGAGAGGTATAACTTGCCCGTCTGGTTAACGTTCGTGGCCGATGAAGTATTTGAATCGATCGAGACGTTTATGAATAACGGGTTACCCCCTTATTCACAAACAAATACTATACACTATTTCCAGAGGACTTTTACTCCTTACGCCGATACCACAATGCCAGGGGTCGTGATTATCAAGTCATCAATTTCTCTTTTACGATCTTCCGTCAACGGCCCCGATCTTTGGCAGCGTGGAGCACTTCAGCGACCTGAATGTTGAGTGTGGTGCGGATCCGGTCTGTCCAGTGCATGGGGCTGGGTTTCCCGAGACCTTTTGCAGGTCTTCTAAGTTTGTGGGCTGTGTCCAAAGAACAAGTAACTAGGTAACAAACAGTAGAACAAATAAGCCAAGTAGACTACCGATACTTATATTGTAGCGTCCAGTTCGTCTCCAAGACCCGTATACGAAACCCATACCATTGCAGCGAGGAGTACCCATACCATTGCAGTATGTCAAAACTCTTGTTGGTTGCTTTGGGAGATGTCTTCAAGATTTTGGTCTGGAAAGGGCTTTCTCATCAACATCAATAGTGAGCATATCAGTTATACCACCCACGTTCGGTTCGCCGACTATAAAGTAATTATGGCTGAAACCTTGGAGAACTTGAGCACTATACTCATTGAGTCTGTAGAGCCCCTGAATGCGTTGGGCTTAACCCCTCGTATGCTTAGGCACGGATCCGTGCGTGCGAATTTCAATTTATTGTTTTAAGTGTCAAGGTCACTTTTTCAGTAACCTAATTTGACAGGCCGCATACGAGGGGTTAAGATACAACGAAGATCAACGAAGACCATATGAAATATATTGATTTAAACTTTCACGATTATCACTCATATTTTAAAGACAAACGGGTCTTAATCGCGTAAACTTACGTTTAATTATATCCTGACGTTTCCATATGAAATATCTAGAATTTGCGATAGAAACTCCAGGCAAGATGGGAGCTCAAAGTCGACGAATATGTGTACCAGAGACAGACAGCTAGTCCAGTTGGGTGGATCTAACTTTGAGAAAAAGGTCAATAGTAAAGTAGTGCCGGACAGCACAATATCTTCTAATTCAATATCCCGCAGTATATTCCAAAACGAAATTCTTCGACCAAGTGTTACTTACGGCTCTAAAACGTGGTAGGTAGCTATGGACTTAAAAGATCACTCAATGAGCTATTTAATTGATAGAAAGAGAACTTCTCTTTTACCTTTACTTACCTTACCTTACTTCTTACGAGATTGAAATAGGAATGTTGAGAGGCGTAGAAATGTGCTACCTGAAGTGGCAGTGGGCTGGACATATTGCTCGCAAAATTAAAGGCAGCTCCCAATATGATGGACCGATGATCTGGTAAAGATAGCTGGATTCTATTGGATGTGGGCTGCGCACTATTTATCCTTATGGCATGCTATCATATGGGATTTGGGGACCTAATGTCCATCGGCTTATAATACTGTATCATTATTATTATCATATAACGAAGATGAATAGAGTTAGTCCAAGCCCAGTTATTATTGGAAATACATATTATTTATGTTAAGGCTTGTCCATGAAATAAAGTAGACAAATTGCCGTATAATTTTTTTTTTTAATGAGACCATACCTTTGCCTGGATATTATTAGAAAGAAGAGCTCTTTGCCTTTCTTCTTGGACGCTGTGTTTGATATTTACATGAATCTCTCCATAATTATGAATTTTTATTTAAACTTCTAAATTTTAGCAGTGTTTCTTCTTATTTTACCATTTTGGGTCAATTAGTTTCCCAATGAGTTTTAACTAGTTAAATTACAATATCGATACTATAATAAAGATTAGATTCACAAATCTCGTGTCTACAATTTTAATTAACTATTTCAAGTCTAACATTGTTGAAATCGGTGCGGTAGATCGCACTTTCTAGGGCGTGAACTTTTGCATTAAGCATTATCTGAAGTCATTTTGATTTCGACGACTTTTAAGCGAATGATTTTTGATATTGGATTATTAAACATAAAACAGAAGAATCAATTTACGGTCCCGTGGCTGTTAGAATTACATGGGACTATTGTGTAACAGGGGAGACTGATTTTACGATGGCTACTTTATTTCGTGGACAAGCTTTAAAAATGATGGGAAGAGAAAACTGTTATCTATTGATCAGATGGTGGTTAAGGTGGTGTTTATTGAACATTTATATTGTATTTATCTCAATTATAACAAAGAATACGATCGAATTCCGCTTTTATATTCACGTGACCTTGACGCCGATTTCACGCCGAAATCACGCCGCCGCCGCCGACTTTTTGGCAAACGCCGCCGCCGACCATTTTGACATCGGCGCACACGTCTAGTCCCTACCCCAACTTTTCCCGCGGGTGTGGTAGAACCAACTGAGGGATTGAAGTGTCACTGACCATTATTTGATAGAAGATTGATGATGGGCAGCAGCGTCATCATAGTGGACACATTACTGCTATCGCTAACCCGCTTGCCCTGCGTGGCTTTTACCTCCTAACGCGTCTATACGCTTAGTTAATAGAAGAGGCCTACGTCCAGCAGTGGACTGAAATAGGCTGATAATGTGATGTGATATCTACCTGAAAACGGATTGCAATAGAACCCTATCGAAGTCAAAGAGTTGTTTAATGAAAATGTTACTTTATTGGGAGTCCAACCTTTAATAAGGCATCAGTCACACCAAGCTTCCATTGGCCGAAATAAGTGACGGAGTAAGTCTCAAAATAAGGTGGCAATACATTATACCATTGCCGAAAGATATATATCTAACAGGGTATCTTTCTAGGGTTCATATAGGGTGTATGTAGGGCTTATATGTATGAAATTTGTAACTTCGGAATCTTCATTTGAAAGTAGATTTTGTAATCCTTACAGTAGTTATTTTTCTTATTATCATAATGTGTACCACTGTATTGGGTTTATCATTCGTATCAATGCACATCATTCTGGGTTACTAATCATTCGTATTAATGCATTTAATTGACTAAATTATTGAATTACATAATTTTTTTACCTGTAGGACAATATCCTAGTGAGAAGATTTGAGAACTGAAGTCATGTTGTTGCAACTGTCTGCCTTCTCTCAAATCCCATGACCTGTAACAAAAAATAAACATAAATTTAAATGTGCACGCAATCAAAGAACATGGGGAATATATGAATAGCTGATTACAGATCTGTAAAATGTAAGGTCATAAGGTTTCGTTCTTATTTACGATTAATATCAAACTATCGAAAAGTATGGCTCGACTATCCCTGTTCGTGCATGCTATAGCATGAAATAGTGACGGTCAAGTTATCCTTATTCGTATTGCTCGAAAAGTATGATCTTGACAGTCTTCGTAGTCGTGTCTCGTGGCCGAGGATCGTGACTAGCAGTAGTTAAATGTGTCCCTCCACTTGACGTGATCAAATACCAAATGGTCTGCCCTTTGCATGGATATTGACGGTGATCACCCTATAGAGCGGTTTCCTTTGATTGGGGTCAGTATGATTTTCCTTTCGAGGTCGTGCTTAGATGTCTACGGCTAACCATACAGGGTCCACCACGTAAGCAATATTAAGTGTACATGGAAAGATTCCTCAGTGATACAGCGAGCTATAAAGAGCTCAATACTTGGAATCTCTCTGCAGAACAAAAATCGAAATACACGCCAATGCACCGATATCGACAAAAGTGTTGCGCAAATAATAAGGCAATAGGCCGGCTATGTTTCTCGTAGGAGTTTACGACCTTTGGAGCTATCGTGTGCTTTCCTGGAGACCTTAGGGAAACTCAGGGACGGAAAGCCACAAGCCAGATGGTCGGAGATCAAAAAGACAGGGTCGACCTGGACTCGAAACGCCGCAACAAGAACACAATGGAAAACCATGGAAGAGGCATATGTTCAATGGACGCAAATATGCTAAGAAGATTAAGTATACTAACCGCACGGTATTGTCGAGGCCGCCGGTCCACAGCTTGGTGCCGTCGGCGGAGATGTCGATACAGGAAGCGCCGTCGGTGTGGCCCTGGAACTGCCGCACTAGCGTCTGGTTGTGCAGGTCCCACACCGCGATGTTGCCGTCTGAACAACAGCTGAAGCACACCTGGAAGACGAATACGATAGTTAATAAAATGTTACACTTCCATACCAGACATTTGTGGTTTAGAAATATCGTTTCCAGTGGACACACGCATTATCGACCTTATCTATATGAGAGAAAGGGACAAACAATACTCAGCGCATTGCTAAGTTAGGAGGCGTTTATGAATAAGGGGTAAAGTGGAATTCTTTACCGGCACATGTGTTTATATATACGTACGTATAAGTTGGGACCCTTTAAACGAAGCGTGAAGAAGCATCTAGCGGGCCAGCAAGGCCGTGACAACTGACAGGTTACTGCTGGTCTCCTATTCTTTGCCGCCGCGATTTGTGCTCCACTTTTCACTTACGAGCCACTTTGTTGTGCCAATATATAAAAAAATGTTTCAGTCTTCCTTATTTATATCCTCGGAATAGTGTTATTCGCAAACTAGTTATAGGTTGTTTAGTCTAAACTTAGAAAAACAGCTCCATGTTTTGTCTTAAGATATCTTTGTTTTTATTCTAATCGTAAAAAAAATACGGTCAATTTAGGCTAAATCGTTGTTAGTCGGCAATGGCAAAAATAAAAGTAAAAAACATGCATTTCTGGTTGGATGAATAAACATTTTAATTCCTGTAGCAATGTTAATGGCCTGATACTTTGTATCTGAGTAAAGCTGTTAAGTTAAATCGGTTGTAAACCGCGAACTTGTGCAGCGCGGCCGCGCGGAGATTAAAACTAGTAATCTTACTACTAAAGCTTTTAACGTTCTGGTTTTAGCTTTCCCTTTACCAGTCTTTACTGCAAGGAAATTGAAATGTTATGTAAATAAACATGCTACGCATAAGAAAGACACAAAAAAAGATTGTAGTCCACTTTCTTTCCCTTTTATGCATCACGCTGATATGAGACCATTTCGTGGCTCTGTTTATTTCTGTTTTGTTACTATAGTATGTGATTTTGTTAAGTTAATCGTTACAAAGTCTATGGGTAAATAACGATTGTATTATATTGTTATTTTTTTATACCACGTCGGTGGCAAACAAGTATAGCCGTATACTTGTTTGCCACCGACGTGGTATAAAAAAATCTCCTCATGGAAAGCGGTCACCGTAGCTTATAGACTCCTGCAACCCCCAGGAGTGTAACATGCGCGTTGCAGACCCATTACGAACTTGTACACTCCTTTTTTTGAAGAATTCTTTAAGTCCTCATTTCATAGCCAGACCGTCCGCGGGAGGAAATTCCTTTGAAAAAGCACGGTGCTCGATCATTTAGTACATTGTGTAAAGGTAGGTAAGTACGGAATTACTAACGAGAGTGTTAGACTTTTATGACTCGAGTTAGTATTCCGCTTACCAACCGTGATGCATACATTACAATGTTTTTCATCATACTTACCGACAAAAAAATAAGTTTTAAGACATAATATTATTAAATGACGTTTTGACATTTCTATTACTCCCTAGGGAATTTCACTTTTCTATTACTCCCGCTACGCGCGCAAGCAATGGCGCGCTTAGACAGCAAGTGTGATGAAATAGTACATTTCCTAACTAGTGCGGGAAAACTTTTTTTCGGCGAGGGTGAAAGTTGGAGCCCGAGTGAAACGAGGGCGACAATCACCCGAGGGACGATTTTTTCATAACGAGTGCGTCAAAAAGAGAAATTTCCGCGCGCGAAACGTGCGCAAAGTTCGTTTTTGCGCACTAGCTAGGAAAATGTTAAATATTCCATGTTTTGTGATTACCTTAGAGTCGGGGCTGATAGCGAGCGCGTAGCAGGCCGGCGCGGAGGAGGTGAGCTCGGCCTTGATGCGCGGCGTGGGCGACGCCAGGTCCCAGATGGACAGGTTGGACGTGATTACCTTAGAGTCGGGGCTGATAGCGAGCGCGTAGCAGGCCGGCGCGGAGGAGGTGAGCTCGGCCTTGATGCGCGGCGTGGGCGACGCCAGGTCCCAGATGGACAGGTTGGACGTGATTACCTTAGAGTCGGGGCTGATAGCGAGCGCGTAGCAGGCCGGCGCGGAGGAGGTGAGCTCGGCCTTGATGCGCGGCGTGGGCGACGCCAGGTCCCAGATGGACAGGTTGGACGTGATTACCTTAGAGTCGGGGCTGATAGCGAGCGCGTAGCAGGCCGGCGCGGAGGAGGTGAGCTCGGCCTTGATGCGCGGCGTGGGCGACGCCAGGTCCCAGATGGACAGGTTGGACGTGATTACCTTAGAGTCGGGGCTGATAGCGAGCGCGTAGCAGGCCGGCGCGGAGGAGGTGAGCTCGGCCTTGATGCGCGGCGTGGGCGACGCCAGGTCCCAGATGGACAGGTTGGACGTGATTACCTTAGAGTCGGGGCTGATAGCGAGCGCGTAGCAGGCCGGCGCGGAGGAGGTGAGCTCGGCCTTGATGCGCGGCGTGGGCGACGCCAGGTCCCAGATGGACAGGTTGGACGTGATTACCTTAGAGTCGGGGCTGATAGCGAGCGCGTAGCAGGCCGGCGCGGAGGAGGTGAGCTCGGCCTTGATGCGCGGCGTGGGCGACGCCAGGTCCCAGATGGACAGGTTGGACGTGATTACCTTAGAGTCGGGGCTGATAGCGAGCGCGTAGCAGGCCGGCGCGGAGGAGGTGAGCTCGGCCTTGATGCGCGGCGTGGGCGACGCCAGGTCCCAGATGGACAGGTTGGACGTGATTACCTTAGAGTCGGGGCTGATAGCGAGCGCGTAGCAGGCCGGCGCGGAGGAGGTGAGCTCGGCCTTGATGCGCGGCGTGGGCGACGCCAGGTCCCAGATGGACAGGTTGGACGTGATTACCTTAGAGTCGGGGCTGATAGCGAGCGCGTAGCAGGCCGGCGCGGAGGAGGTGAGCTCGGCCTTGATGCGCGGCGTGGGCGACGCCAGGTCCCAGATGGACAGGTTGGACGTGATTACCTTAGAGTCGGGGCTGATAGCGAGCGCGTAGCAGGCCGGCGCGGAGGAGGTGAGCTCGGCCTTGATGCGCGGCGTGGGCGACGCCAGGTCCCAGATGGACAGGTTGGACGCCTCGCCGCCCACGATCAGCGTGCGTCCGTCGGGCAGCAGCTTCACCGATCTGATGTAGTTGTCCCTTTGCTGGAATATCACATTGCTACTCATTTAAACTGACATCGGCTAAATCAAGTAAAACTTTTTTGAGACATAATAACTATGTAAATATAATTAAATGGTGAAACATGTTTCGCCTGGCGTGAACACGAGGTCAGTGCTTGATAATGGAGACTTATGGCTCTCCGAAACATGTCGCACGTAATGACAATATACGTAAGTTCAACCATTTCATTATATTTAGACTAGACATCGGCTATTGTTTATGTAGTAAAGTCTCTTTTCATCACACCTGCTCGTAAAAAGTGTTATTATACGCAGGCATACTTGAACGTAATGAGCTGTATTATGCCCATGGGCAATAATGGATTTTCATACGACATTACTACGCACTAGCGCGGCGCGGCGCGCGCCGCGCCGAGATTCCTTTTATAAAAGTGATGAATTTAGGTCATCCCTGATTTTGAGAAATGATTTAGTTGACCATTTTAGAGTAGTTTTGTGAAAATATATAGTTTTATTTACTTTTTTTGCCTCACAAGTGTGATGAAAAACATTGTGTGTGCCACGGGCGGTACAAGAATTATGAACTCGTGTGAAGTAAAGCCCGCGCCTTCGGCTTGGGCTTTACTTTCACACTCGTTCACAATTTCTTATTTACCGCCCTTAATACACAATGTACTATAGTGTAATTTCGAAAATCACAGAATAATCACTCGTAATTACAGCGTTTTAAGTGTCACCTTTCGGAATTATCCGGCATTTTTTGAGATTCATAATTACTCAAATACACCCTACTAAGATTAGATATACTTAATGATTATACAGATAATATTATAGATGTTCGATTTTAACTAGGACTCTGAATCGGTTTATTTCGGTGACTTGGCATCCGAGTGCCAGCTTTGGTATTCGACATGGCGTCAAAAAGGTTAACACGTTCGACGCCGGTGACACATGTATGTGACCGAAAAAACTGTATTCCTATGCCAGTGACATATATACGTGTTCAAAATAATCTCATTCTTATGCCACTAGCATTAATCAAGTTCTCACTCCTATGCCAGTTGCATCGAAATACGAACATTTTTGACACAAATGTGTGTCGCCGGCATAGGAGTACAATCTTTTCGGTCACACATGCGTGTCACTGGCATAGGATTTCTACTTATGAGACAATTTCGATCGGCATACTATAAGCACTTAGTGAAACAGTACCGGAGGCGAACGTGTTAACAGGAACAGACGTTTGAAAATATAGATGTACCTATTATTAACCGACTTCAAAAAAGGAAGAGGTTCTCAATTCGACTGAATTTTTTTTTTTGTTGTATGTATGTTACCCGATATCTCCGAGAATAGTGAACCGATTTTAAAATTTCTTTTTGTGATCGAACGTGTATTACCCCGAGATGGTCCCGTTGGCACCAAGTTGCGGTCTGATGATGGGATCTTGGAGAAATCGAGGGATCTGTTCAATTGTTATAGGTACATGTATGGCGCTTTTGCTAATTTTCATTCATTTACAAGAATTTGCATTCAGAAAGTAGGATTTGAGGAAACCAATGATGGAAACAAATCGGGAATCTTGGAGAAACCGGTTGAAGTCGGTTTTTTTAATTTTTAATTTGGTGATTATATAAAGTAGCCAAAACCCTCACGTGGACAGTTACCCACTCACCAAGCAGTCGAGCTGGCTGACGGGCGCCTTGCTGGGCTGGCTGATGTCCCACACCTTGACGCAGCCCTTGCCGCCGGTGTAGACGTACTTGGTGGGCGACGACACGGTGACGGCGCACACCACCTCGCCGTGCGCCAGCGCCGACCCCTGGCGCGCGTGGCGCGGGATGCCGGGGCCCATGAGCGCGTCCGGCGGGAACGGTACCGGCTGCATCTGTCCTTCGGCCGATACGTGGAACGAGTACGCTCTATACTTTCGCAGGACGAATAAACACAGTAACGGAAATAGTATTTTATGCAATAGTGGTATTATAAGGATCAAAAAGTGCGAGCGGCGTGAGTTGCGATACGAGCCCAAAGGGCGAGTATCGCAATTTAAGACGTCGCGAGCATTTTTTGAACTAGTAATACAACGTTGCATACTATACTTTTTCTACGACTAAGAGGCATAGCATACACAGAACTCAAAAAAATATCCTATATTACTGAGCGCCACACACGTATTCCAGGGGCCTATTTCTCGTACTTATTAGTTTACAAGTATATTAGTTATTAGTTACTAGTGAAAATTTTACAAGTCCTAATATTTTCTGTTTCTCGAAAATAATTATTAGACTGGTAACTAATATTGGTAAACTAATAAAAAATATTAGTCCAACTTGGCTGATTTGGGGTATTACCCATGCCTTATTACATAATAAAAAAAAATTTAAACATTGGCGGTAAAAAGCAAATTGTTTGTTTAGTTTAAATCATGTTAAAATAAAATATTTTAATTTATTAAGAATGGATATGAAGTTGATGGTTTTGAGGAATATATTGGAAGGCAGATATATTTTATTTGGAAGCTTTTCGGACACGTTAACCTAAATAGATAAACGTAAAAATGGGAGGAATTAACAATTTTAATTATTTCTCATCCGAATCCGTCCAGATTTCATGATTTTCTTTAGTTAATTGTGATAAATACACGCTAATAGCTTGGACTAATATTTTTTACCAAGCTTCGGCGACTAATAGCTTTATGAGTGTATTTTACAAGTGTAGTTATTTTTCTTTGTATTCGAGAAACCAAAACCAAATTAGGTCTAATAATATTAGCTAATATTTATTAGTTGGTTACTAATAACTAATATTTTATTAGAGCGGCTTCGAGAAACGCAGATTTGTAAACTTGTAAAAAATATTAGCCCATGGACTAATATTACTAGTCTAATAAGGTACGAGAAATAGGCCCCAGTTGTCACCAATAAGCACATAGTTTGTATACCTATCTAATATAACATTGATAGCTCATCCCTACCTGTATTCCCAAGAAGAGCCGGCAGAACATTAGAAATTAATGATGAAAAACTCATGTTTTAGATTTTAGGCACTGCACAAACTTTAATGCAAATCGACTCAAATCAAACCGAGTGCTATACTGAACTGGGGGCCGTCCACGAACTTCGAAATTCGCAAAAGTCGAGCATCTGTCTCTGTTACTCTAATAATAATTTTGTTCAAGTGACAGAGACAAATGATCGAAACTCAATGTTGGATTTCGCGCCAGGACTTTCAACTGCTAGCGGAAAGCGGGAAGGTTTTTTTTAATGCAGCTGTCATTGTCTATGGATAACTTTGCTTTTAAAATCGTGCTTACCTGCCTGTGATAAAAATACTTTTGCATAATATGAAATTAGTTATTGGTACAAAAATATAATATATCAAATTAAAATAATTGAAAAAACTAATTTTTATTCTATTTTCTAAATATTTAGTTAATAATTGTAATTATTGTAATAAATAATGTCGCACTAATGTTGGTAGCAGTGTAAAAACTCGAAGATGGGAACAAATCCAATATGGCGTCCATCATGGGTGTGATGTGGCAGTCTGTGGCAGACCGCAGTACGTTTTTGAGTCTGTTCGGAAAGTGACGACGTCTGGCAGCGAGAGACGCCCATATATCTCGCGTGCCTTCTCTTTCCGAACTACGCTACCATATTACGTTACCGGCTGAGAGTGTGTTTTTGAGAAATAGACTTTTGACAGATGTAATTATGTATATCTTTACAATAGTGTGCGTAGCTACGTAACTTGCAAGAAAAAGGTCAGGAGTAGAAAAATATAGTAAAATATCGCGGTACTATGACTTGTCGATTATGTCTTGGGTTGATTGAAAAAAAAAAACATTTTTGTTTTTGCAAGCTTTAATGTAAACCAAATTTAACGTTACATCTGCGCAAAAGTTAGGCGTTGCATGATAAACGGTAATAAAGAAACCACTATGAGTCACCCGATCTTAGCACGATGTTGAAGCTTGCCAGTGCTGATCTTCTGGTGATACCATCAGGTAAAACCATTGTAACGATAGCAAATACTATAGGTAAGAATAAATTAACACAAAATAAACACAAGTGATTTGATTATCTACTGTCATTTCGTATTAAAAACAAATCGATCCAAGAATAGAATTTGCTATCATTTAAATTAAAACGGTTTGACAGGGTCGCCATGCGAAAAGCGTAATTCGATTGAAATTTGACCATAGAAAGCGACGAACTATTTTGTCAATCTGAATATCAATTCACGTTCTTTGACATTGATTTTGGTTGCTTAACAAACAATTATTTTTATGCATAATTATAATTACACAATTTTTATTTTGAAAATAATGCTCATCAATACGACGCCAAAATTAACTCTCTTATTCATAAACGTCTCCTAACTTAGCGAGCCGATAACTATTTGTAGTCTCCTTCACTCTTGTAGACATATTGATAAGGCCGAAAGGAACAAACAAGACTTACCGGCTCGCTAAGGAAAGAAACATTTTCGAATAAGGGGAAAATACTAATCTGGATGACTTACGGTTTCCCTCCCGGGATGGGCTGGAGCGCGGCCGCAATTTGAATGTCGACCTATAAAAACTAAACCGCTATTTAAAAATACTTATGATTGGTCCATCAAAGTTTTGATTGGCGATATTCAATAAACATTTGTCAAAGATGTTGCGGCGAAATATGCGCGGTGTCACGAAAAGCACTATGTCCTGCCCATCTTGGCACAATTGAACAATTGGTTTTGGGGGCATTTTTGAGCTGGCGTTAGACGTCCATGTTATATATGGTCGCAGTCTAATAGTAAGGGTGTGGAATGGATTATAAAAGAAACAAAATATTAATTTGCGCATATTTTTTCTTTAATACGAGCATTTTACAACAATATTGAAACGAAATCATCATTTTGAGATCTGCTGCCAACATACACTACCGGCGCTCAACAAATAAACATAAACCGCGCACACTAATCTATATAAACAAGTCGCATAAGTACATACAGGCTTCCCAATATACTCTATACATACACTATAACTATATCACCACTGTCGACCACTGTCGCTCAGAGAACGTCCATTAGGCACAGTCACTTTGTTCGCTCACTAGTAGATCACTTCGTAAACTGTGGCCTTCTTGTCTCCGGAACCCGTTACGATGTATTTGTCGTCAGATGAGATGTCGCAGCTTAGTACTGATGATGATTCTTTTGACTGTGGACAAAAACAATTGTCAGAAAACATTAAAAAAACAAGCGACACAGAAAATCGTTGAGGTGGAATTTGACAGTTGTACATCTAAATCGCAGTTTGTTCTCGAACTATTTTAGTGTTAAAAGTAGGAAATCGAGCAATGAGCGATACATTTTCCACGCGAGCACGAAAAGGGATGGCCTGACTATGACATTGGTCTAAGGCGACCGGCGCCGCGCGAATCCTTAAGTTGGAGCGAGAGGTCCATATCGGAACTCCCAGTACCTCTATCGCTCTCCCACGTATGGTTTTCCGCTCCGCCGGTCGCATTAACCTCTCGTATGCAGCAAATTTTTTTTTCTTATAGTTTTCTCGTACATGGATCCACTTTCCGGCATACGAGTGATTAAACCAATGTCGTGGCCAGGCAAAATGCCACCAATTACCGACCTATGGTCTTTTAGTTAGCGTAACTACATTTCTTTATTTACACTACTTAAATGTGCTTTATTTATATTAAAAGAGGAGGTACAGCCAGCATCAGATATTGCCAAGCGGGCAGGATGTTCAAAATGAACTTGGCAAGACCTTATTGGTAAGACTATGAGAGTGTGTTAAGATCATTGTCAACACCCTAGCCGCTAAGCAATATCTGCTGCTGACTGTACTACTGATGAAAGCTTCAGGCTCTCTTGTTCCATTTATCGCCCACGCAGTATATTCTTCATCATCTTGTAAAAGTGAAAAAGCCCAAACACACTAATTTTAAAGTACGATCAAAACAGAAATGTAAAGAGACCTGGAATATACTCGCGCCGTACGGGGTGCGCCAAGCGTTGAGCAGGTTGTCCTTCCCCGTGGACACGAACCACTTGCCGCAGCTGGCGAAGCGCAGCGACAGCACGCACGACTCGTGCAGGTGCAGCTGGTACTTGTCCGGCTTCACCGCGTGCAGCACCTCCACGTTGCTGTTCTCCATGCCCACCGCTAGCCATTCGCCTGGGGAACAAGAGGTTGTTAGTAAAGGCGATATGTGTCTTATCTTTGTAGTGTGGTAACTACAGTAATAGTACATTACTATAGAGGACGGGAAACGAAGGGTCACATGCCAAGTAGATATATCTGGCCGAAGGAACTGAGGCCAGATAGGTGTAACCCTGTTTCTCGCCGAGATTTGTATAGCGCTTTTCTCAAACTTGCCATAAAATAAAACGAACTGATTTCGCCGAACCTTACTATTTAATTTGTAAGTAAACCAATAGTATAGTATCGTAAAACATTTAAAAAAAACATTCACGCCTACTTTTTTTAAAATCTGTTTGGGGTATCCTTTAAACTGGTGGTATAGACATTAGTTCTAAGGTTTTTTTTTCTGCGGCTGAATGTCAAGACAATTTGACGTTTCAAAACAAAAGACAGTTTGTTTGCAGTCCTAGGTGTAAAATAAATACATGAAATCTCTTTACATATCATCTTAGCACATGACACCGGATACATAGTATTTCCGGGTTTAATTTAAAGTAAGTAACATCAACATTCCGTAGCAAGTTTGAGAAAAAATACATTTGTCACTACCCCAACTCTTCCCGCGGGTGTCGTATAGCCGACTGAGGGATTGAAGTGTCACTGACCATTATTTGATAGAAGATTGACGATGGGCAGCAGCGTCATCATAATGGACACATTACTGCTATCGCTAACCCGCTTGCCCAGCGTGGCTTTTACCTCCTATCGCGTTTATACGTATAGTTAATAAGACGTAGCCAGCAGTGGACTGAAATAGGCTGATAATGTGATGTGATATCTACCTGAAAACGATTTGCAATAGAACCCTATCGAAGTCAAAGAGTTGTTTTATGAAAATGTTACTTTATTGGGAGTCCAACCCTTAATAAGGCATCAGTCACACCATTGGCCGAAATAAGTGACGGAGTAAGTCTCAAAATAAGGTGGCAATACATTGTACCATTGCCGAAAGATATATACCTAACGAGTGTCTTTGTTGGGTTCATGTAGGGTATATGTATGAAATCTGTAACTTCGGAATCTTAATTTGAAAGTAGATTTTGTAATCCTTACAGTAGTTATATTATGCTAGCCTTATTTTTCTTATTATCGTAATGTGTACCACTGTATTGGTTCTATCATTCGTATCAATGCATTTAATTTACTAAATTATTGAATTACATAATAATTGTTATACCTGTAGGACAATATCCTAGTGAGAAGATTTGAGAACTGAAGTCATGTTGTTGCAACTGTCTGCCTTCTCTCAAATCCCATGACCTGTAACAAAAAATAAACATAAATTTAAATGTTCACGCAATCAAAGAACATGGGGAATATATGAATAGCTGATTGATTACAGATCTGTAAAATGTAATTTAATTTATAAATGTATTAATTTAATCTATAATTGTAAATTGTGTGAATAATTTATTGGAATGTGCATAATGTAACTAGTTTAAAACTTCAGATTGATATTTGCATGCCACTCTTGGCTGACGATTAATATCAAATCGAAAAGTACCTATGGCTCGACTATCCCTGTTCGTGATTGATGATAATGATGATACAGCATAGCATGAAATAGTGACGGTCAAGTTATCCTTATTCGCATTGCTCGAAAAGTATGATCTTGACAGTCTTCGTAGTCGTGTCTCGTGGCCGAGGATCGTGACTAACAGTAGTTAAATGTGTCCCTCCACTTGATGTGATCAAATACCAAATGGCCCTTTGTATGAACATTGACGGTGATCAACCTCTAGAGCGGTTTCCTTTGATGAGGGTCAGTATGATTTTTCTTTCGAGGTCGTGCTGCATAGATGTCTACGGCTAACCATACAGGGTCCACCACGTAAGCAATATTAAGTGTACATGGAAAGATTCCTCCAATCCTCACCTTAAAGTGGTACAGCGAGCTATAAAGTGCTTATTACTTGGAATCTCTCTGCAGAACAAAAATCGAAATATACGCCAATGCACGGATATCGACAAAAGTGTTGCGCAAATAAAAAGGCAATAGGCTGGCTATGTTTCTCGTAGAAGTGACGACCTTTGGAGCTATCGTGTGCTTTCCTCCAGGAAAGCCTTAAAACCTTAGGAAAACCCAGGGACGGAAAGCCACAAGCCAGATGGTCGGACATCAAAAAGACAGGGTCGACCTGGACTCGAAACGCCGCAACAAGAACACAATGGAAAACTAGTGGACGAAAATGCTGACGAGATTGAGTATACTAACCGCACGGTATTGTCGAGGCCGCCGGTCCACAGCTTGGTGCCGTCGGCGGAGATGTCGATACAGGAAGCGCCGTCGGTGTGGCCCTGGAACTGCCGCACTAGCGTCTGGTTGTGCAGGTCCCACACCGCGATGTTGCCGTCCGAACAACAGCTGAAGCACACCTGGAAGACGAATACGATAGTTAATAAAATGTTTCACTTCCATACCAGACATTGGTGGTTTTGGAATATCGTTTCCAGTGGATACACACATTATCGGTCTTATCAATATATCTGCATGAGCAAAAGGGACAAACAATACTTAGCAGCTTGCTAAGTTAGGAGGCGTTTATGAATAAGGGGTAAAGTGTAATTCTTTACCGGCACATGTGTTTATAACTTTATATACCTACGTATAAGTTGGGACCCTTTAAACGAAGCGTGAAGAAGCATCTAGCGGGCCAGCAAGGCCGTGGCAACTGACAGGTTACTGCTGGTCTCCTATTCTTTGCCGCCGCGATTTGGGCTCCACTTTTCACTTACGATCAGGTGGAGTAGAGTCACTTCGTTAAAATGTTTAAGCCTTCTTAATTCATATCCTAGGAATACTGTTATTTGCAACCTAGTGATATGTAGTTTAGTCTAAACTTGGAAAAACAGCTCCATGTTTTGTCCTCCATGCTTCGTTTTGCAATTTTATTATGAATCATAAAAATCAATTAACGGTCAATTTAGGTTACATCTTTTAGCCCGCAATGGTAAAAATAAATCTAAAGAATGAATTAAAAACATGCAATTCTGGTTGGATGAATAAACATTTTAATTCCTGTAGCAATGTTAATGGCCTGATACTTTGTATCTGAGTAAAGCTGTTAAGTTAAATCGGTTGTAAACCGCGAACTTGTGCAGCGCGGCCGCGTGGAGATTAAAACTAGTAATCTTACTACTAAAGCTTTTAACGTTCTGGTTTTAGCTTTCCCTTTACCAGTCTTTACTGCAAGGAAATTGAAATGTTATGTAAATAAACATGCTACACATAAGAAAGACACGAAAAAAATTGCAATACTGTTTATTACCACAGGAAAATTATAGTCCACTTTCTTTCCCTGTTATACAAGGCAATGCAAGGCATGCGTTCGATGTAATTTAAATGTTTGTGTGTTTTCTTTACTGGTATGATTTTTCTATTGCTTTGATTGTTTTATTTTTATTACTCTGGCTGTTTTTTTATGTATGTTTGTATAATTCTGGAATTCTGTTAGTTCGTTACCCTTCGTGTTTTTCACCTGATGGTCTCATCGGGAAGCTCAATGCTGGCTCACGCCAGCCTCAGTCATCACGCTGAGATGAGACCATTTCGTGGCTCTGTTTTGTTACTATAGTATGTGATTTTGTTAAGTTAATCGTTACAAAGTCTACGGGTAAATAATGATTGTATTATATTGTTATTTTTTTATACCACGTCGGTGGCAAACAAGTATACGGCTCTCCTCATGGAAAGCGATCACCGTAGCTTATAGACTCCTGCAACCCCCAGGAGTGTAAAATGCGCGTTGTAGACCCATTACGAACTTATACACTCCATTTTTTGAAGAATCCTTTTAAGTCCTCATTCCATAGCCAGACCGTCCGCGGGAGGAAATTCCTTTGAAAAAGCACGGTGCTCGATCATTTAGAATAGTACATTGCGTAAAGGGAGGTAAGTACGGAATTACTAACGAGAGTGTTAGACTTTTATGACTCGAGTTAGTATTCCGCTTACCAACCGTGATGCATACAATGTTTTTCATCATACTTGCCGACAAAAAAATAAGTTTTAAGACATAATATTATTAAATGACGTTTTGACATTTCTATTACTCCCTAGGGAATTTCACTTTTCTATTACTCCCGCTACGCGAGCATTCAATGGCGCGCTTAGACAGCAAGTGTGATGAAATAGTACATTTCCTAACTAGTTTGAACTCGGGTGATTGTCGCCCTCGTTTCACTCGGGCTCCAACTTTCACCCTCGCCGAAAAAAAGTTTTTGCACGTGTAAGGGACGACTTTTTCATAACGAGTGCGTCAAGAGAAATTTTCGCGCGCGAAACGTGCGCAAAGTTTTGCGCACTAGTTATGAAAATGTTATTTATTCCATGTTTTGTGATTACCTTAGAGTCGGGGCTGATAGCGAGCGCGTAGCAGGCCGGCGCGGAGGAGGTGAGCTCGGCCTTGATGCGCGGCGTGGGCGACGCCAGGTCCCAGATGGACAGGTTGGACGTGATTACCTTAGAGTCGGGGCTGATAGCGAGCGCGTAGCAGGCCGGCGCGGAGGAGGTGAGCTCGGCCTTGATGCGCGGCGTGGGCGACGCCAGGTCCCAGATGGACAGGTTGGACGTGATTACCTTAGAGTCGGGGCTGATAGCGAGCGCGTAGCAGGCCGGCGCGGAGGAGGTGAGCTCGGCCTTGATGCGCGGCGTGGGCGACGCCAGGTCCCAGATGGACAGGTTGGACGTGATTACCTTAGAGTCGGGGCTGATAGCGAGCGCGTAGCAGGCCGGCGCGGAGGAGGTGAGCTCGGCCTTGATGCGCGGCGTGGGCGACGCCAGGTCCCAGATGGACAGGTTGGACGTGATTACCTTAGAGTCGGGGCTGATAGCGAGCGCGTAGCAGGCCGGCGCGGAGGAGGTGAGCTCGGCCTTGATGCGCGGCGTGGGCGACGCCAGGTCCCAGATGGACAGGTTGGACGTGATTACCTTAGAGTCGGGGCTGATAGCGAGCGCGTAGCAGGCCGGCGCGGAGGAGGTGAGCTCGGCCTTGATGCGCGGCGTGGGCGACGCCAGGTCCCAGATGGACAGGTTGGACGTGATTACCTTAGAGTCGGGGCTGATAGCGAGCGCGTAGCAGGCCGGCGCGGAGGAGGTGAGCTCGGCCTTGATGCGCGGCGTGGGCGACGCCAGGTCCCAGATGGACAGGTTGGACGTGATTACCTTAGAGTCGGGGCTGATAGCGAGCGCGTAGCAGGCCGGCGCGGAGGAGGTGAGCTCGGCCTTGATGCGCGGCGTGGGCGACGCCAGGTCCCAGATGGACAGGTTGGACGTGATTACCTTAGAGTCGGGGCTGATAGCGAGCGCGTAGCAGGCCGGCGCGGAGGAGGTGAGCTCGGCCTTGATGCGCGGCGTGGGCGACGCCAGGTCCCAGATGGACAGGTTGGACGTGATTACCTTAGAGTCGGGGCTGATAGCGAGCGCGTAGCAGGCCGGCGCGGAGGAGGTGAGCTCGGCCTTGATGCGCGGCGTGGGCGACGCCAGGTCCCAGATGGACAGGTTGGACGCCTCGCCGCCCACGATCAGCGTGCGTCCGTCGGGCAGCAGCTTCACCGATCTGATGTAGTTGTCCCTTTGCTGGAATATCATATTGCTACTTATTTCAACTGACATCGGCTAATTGAATTTAAACTTTTATACACAATAACTATAAAATTATAAATATAATTAAATGGTTAAACATGTTTCGCCTGGCGTGAACACGGGCTCAGTGCTTGATAATGGAGACTTAGGCTCTCCGAAACATGTCGCACGTAATGACAATATACGTAAGTTCAACCATTTCATTATATTTAGATATCGGCTATTGTTTATGTAGTAAAGTCTCTTTTCATCACACCTGCTCGTAAAAAGTGTTATTATACGCAGGCATACTTGAACGTAATGAGCTGTATTATGCCCATGGGCAACAATGGATTTTCATATGACATTACGTCGCACTAGCGCGGCGCGGTCCGAGATTCCTTTTATAAAAGTGATGAATTTAGGTCATCCCTGATTTTGAGAAATGATTTAGATCATTTTAGAATAGTTTTGTGAAAATATATAGTTTTATTTACTTTTTTTGCCTCACAGGTGTGATGAAAAACATTGTGTGTGCCACGGGCGGTACAAGAATTATGAACTCGTGTGAAGTTAAAGCCCGCGCCTTCGGCTTGGGCTTTACTTTCACACTCGTTCACAATTTCTTATTTACCGCCCTTAATACACAATGTACTATAGTGTAATTTCGAAAATCACAGAATAACCACTCGTAATTACAGAGCGTCTTAAGTGTCACCTTTCGCAATTATCCCGCAATTTTTTGCAATTTGGAATTACTCTATTACTCCCTACTAAGATTAGATACACTTAATGATTATACAGATAATATATAGATGCTCGATTTTAACTAGGACTCTGAATCAGTTTATTTCGGTGACTTGGTAGTCGACATGGCGTCAAAAAAGGTTAACAAGGAACATGTATAATAAAGTAGCCAAAACCCTCACGTGGACAGTTACCCACTCACCAAGCAGTCGAGCTGGCTGACGGGCGCCTTGCTGGGCTGGCTGATGTCCCACACCTTGACGCAGCCCTTGCCGCCGGTGTAGACGTACTTGGTGGGCGACGACACGGTGACGGCGCACACCACCTCGCCGTGCGCCAGCGCCGACACCTGGCGCGCGTGGCGCGGGATGCCGGGGCCCATGAGCGCGTCCGGCGGGAACGGTACCGGCTGCATCTGTCCTTCGGCCGATACGTGGAACGAGTACGCTCTGGGAACAGTCGGATAGGGTGTAAGGGCCTACGCTAACTTACGCGGACGCCCGCCGCGTGCGCACGCTCGCGGGTCCCGCTCCGGACCCCCGCCGCGGGCCAGCGAGTCCGCGACGGGCACACGCCTAACTTAGCGCTGAATTCAAGAAACAAGTCCGCTCCGGTGTGCCCGCCGCGTGCGCACGGAGCGGACACCCGCAACCCGTCGCGCGGATTAACGTCCGTCGCACGCGCCAAGCCAGTTAGCGGTGTCTATACAATTTCTTTGAGGCGGGCGTCCGTTGCGGGTAATCCGCGTAAGCTAGCGTAGGCCCTAATATACACGAAGCTCTTATCGGGGGTTAGTTTTGTGCTGAGGCGTACCCGTGACCTCGCCTTAAAGCGTCTTGGCGGCAGACTTTAGTGGGTAACCGGGGCCTCATTAGCCCTGGGAGTCCCACATAACCACCCGGGTCCGTCCCCCGCCCGCGCCCGGGTGGTATGCGTAACGCATTTAACCACGAAAAAAAAGGACAGTAAGCACATTTAGATAACTTTTACTTGAAATCGGAACAACAAAATTAACTGTACGAAATAATTCGACGCGCAATGTTGAGCAACATAATGTAATTAATCGCTCGTTGGTTCAAATGTTCGTACCTACATTGCTGCTCCGAAAATCTTTAAAAAAATCTGTGGTCATAATTAAGTCTAACTTAAAATCAAAACCTTGTTCAAAAGTCAAAATCTATGATTACACTAATGAATTCCATGCCTGGTTTAATTTAGCGCCCGTATTAGATTTAGACACGGTATTACGCAGGATACAAATAAACACAGTAGCAGAAAATATAGTAAAAGTTCGCGGTACTACGACTACTTATGAGTCGATTGCAAAAAAAAAAAAAAAGTTAAGAGTTACTTTAATGTAAACATAATTTAACGTCACATCTGCGCAAAAGTTAGACGTTGCATGATAAACGGTAATAAAGGGACCACTATGAGTCACCCGATCTTAGCACGATGCTGAAACTTATCCAGTGCTGATCTTCCAATGATACCATTAGGTAAAACCATTGTGGCGATAGCAAATACTATACGCAAGAATAAATTAACACAAAATAAACACAAGTGATTTGATTATCTATTGTCAATTGGTATTAAAAACAGATCGATCCAAGAATATAATTTTCTCGTTCCTTGCTCGGAAAGGGATTTTTTATTCTTTAAAAACAGATAGCAAAGTTGCGTTTTATCCACAACGTTTGAACGAGTGCAAAGTTTGAACTTCCCTTGATTTTTTAAAATAAAAGTGTATTTTACATAGATCAGTTTGTTTTTATTATGTTGTGTTTCCTCACTTAAGGAAGGTGAAAAGTTTTGTGTTACACACGGCTGTAAAGTTATTTCAGCTCGTGTGTATTGCAACACTCTATATGCTCAGGATTCTATTCTTGAACCACTCGCTTCGCTCAGTCTCATTCAACTCATTCGCTAGCTCATGGTTCGCTATATCGTGTTGCAATTCCACACTCGGTTAAAATACAACTTTGCACCCTTGTATAACAAATGACTATTGCTATCATTTAAATTAAACGGTTTGACAGGGTCACCATGCGAAAGGCGTAATTCGATTGAGATTTTATCATAGAAAGCGACGAACTATTTTGTCAATCTGAATCTTAATTCACATTCTTTGACATTGATTTTGGTTGCTTGACAAACGATTGTCATCGATCGATTTATGCATAATTATAATTACACAAAGTTTTCCTTTCTATTTTGAAAACAATGCTCATCAATACGACGCAAAAATTAACTCTCTTATTCATAAACGTCTCCTAACTTAGCGAGCCGATAACTATTTGTAGTCTCTTTCAGTCTTGTAGACATATTGATAAGGCCGAAAGGAACAAAAAAAACTTACCGGCTCGCTAAGGAAAGAAACATTTTCGAATAAGGGGAAAATACTAATCTGGATGACTTACGGTTTCCCTCCCGGGATAGGCTGGAGCGCGGCCGGGCCGAGCGGCGGCCGCAGCGGCTCGTAGGCCAGCGCCGCGCGGGCCGAGTAGCCAGCCAGCCCGTAGGCGTCATGCGCCCCGTTGCCGAGGTACGGGTACTGCAGCGCCGGCGGCTTGACCGCGGCCTTCAGCGGCGCGCCGGCCGCGCCCGCGCCGCTGGCGCCCGACGTCGGCGTCACGGGCTTCGAGATCGGCGTGCTCGGCTTCTCGTCTAGCTTCTTCGCTGACGGCGTCGATGCGTTGCTCGATGTGCCCGATCTGATTGTATAAAGATGGGTAAGATTGGCACGGAACGGGACGAATGGCGTATTATCAAACCGGAATCAGAAAGGGATTCGAAAATACTGTTGACACAACAATTAACACAATATTTATCAAGAAAAGAGTTGTTTGTAGATCTCGCGAGTGATTAATTAATCTATTGTATGTAAGTCTCTGAACATAAACTACAAATATATTGATTTAACTATAAATATATCCTAGATTGACTTTACACTGTCGTGTCAACAGTACTTTCAAATCCCGTTCTCATCTCGCGGTTTGATAATACGCGCGAAGCGTATGCTGCCGCTGATGATGATGATTTTTACGGCCCGTTTCACACTCCTCGGATAAATATATCAGTCTGATAAAATTATCACTATGCTTTTCTTCCCCAGATATATAAATGAAAAATTTATCTGACGGAAAATGTTTAATTCGGATATCGGATTATTATTTCAGCTCAGCGGGTTCCACGTCACGTCCCAAAAAAGCGAAAGGTTTTTTTGGTAATTCAAGCAAAATACGAAATTGTAATATGGCAAAGCTAGATTATTTAATCAAGTACAATTAGTTATCTTTATAGCAAATGATTTGCGTTATGCGCTTAAACTTAAAACTGAAATAGGCAGAGACAATTGTTAATTTTCTATTACATTTCGATGCCAAATAGAGCAACAAAAAGTTCTTGAAATTACTATTTTATTTATAATCACAGAACAATTTTTTTTAAATCTTTGAACACGTTTGTCTAGCAAGAAACATTCGATATTGTGAAAATACTTAGATAGTGTTGTCACGAAAACATCAAGTTGCACGAAACAGTAGAAAGCGCTAACACTACGTGACACTAAAAACAAGCTGCTATCTCCACAGATTACCGTCGGTTTAACCATCAAAGCGTGTCTAATCCCATTACAGTTATTAGGAGTACACTAAACATCGGTGTCAGTAATTGATTTAGTGAGAAGACGGATTAGACGGCCGGTCGACTCCTACATACACTGACCCTATTAGAGGCATGTATTCGCCTAGTATGGCTTCTTTTAAATGGATAAAGCGATTACGGGGAATTGGTGCTCTACATAGAGCTCAGAAATGGTGTGAGGTGTAAAGGCCGATGAAATAAAACACTACAAACGAATTCTTGTAAACGAAGTACGGTACAACCGATTGAACGAAGCTTCGAGGAAACTTTTGCACTATCGAATAAGAGTTAAATTATCTGATTCGTCGAAATAAGAAAATACTTGTTTTACAGATTAAGCACGCAACCTCGGCGTAGCTATTTGGATTATTTCCCTAACAACTGGATAGCATACTTGATAATAACATTTGATAAGGTATTCCCAGCCACAGTAGTAGGTTCTACAGAAAATGAATAATAATTTGTAACACATTCAAACAAAGTAAATTATAGCAGGTAGTTTTTGAAAGAATATGGCATTTAGTTCTAATATGATTTATTTGATATACCATAGATAGCATCATTAAACGTTTAGGTTAACACGTTCGCCTCCGGTACTGTTTCCTAAGTGCTATGCCGATCAAAATTATCTGATAGAACTTCTATGCCAGTGACACGCATGTGTGACCGAAGAGATTATACTCCTTTTTTTTTTTTTTTTTCTTCTGGCTTTACTCCTTGCTTGTTTCCACAGCAAGGTGAATTTGCCAATGTCAAGGTGATTGTTGTTTTCCTTTTCCGATGGACTTTCACACGTGAGGAGAACGAGTTTCTTTTTTTTTTTTTTGGGTGATAGGATAGTATTGGGATACCTAAAAACAAACAATTTTATTTTGACTTCACAGATGAACACATGACAATTACAAAAGTTAAGCAAAAAAGCGGGAGCGGATGACAGTTTGTTAGTCGTGCCAACATGAAGGAAGGAAGACGAAGATAAAGTTAGAAAAAATACAATAGTTACATAGGTGATATAGATTAGAGTTTTATGTTATGAGCTTGAATAAATTTAATGAGAATACTAGTCAGAGGAGGGTCCATAAAGCAGAGAAGCGAGCTGAAGCAAGTAGGTCGTGGGATATAGTCAGGCAATGCATCATACAGTTAAGAATTGTACTTTAGGCACGCAAAGAAAATATGGTCTAAATTACCTTCGTCGAGGCCACATTCACACAATGAGCTATCCCGGACCTTAATCTTTGCCAGAAATACCGGTGAACAAACGTGGCCTAAACGCAAACGGCAGATGGTTGATGTGACCCACTTCGGAGACTTGCGGAATTTATAGAACCAAGGTTTGCGAGGGATCTGGGGTTGTATATTACCATAGTGCCGCCCAACTCGAATCCTGGAGGAGTCCCAGTACTCCTGCCATGCATAGAACAGGTCAGTTTGCGCGCGTGTTAGTATGTCTGAGCTGTATATAACATTATGGATAACTAAGCCTGATGTGATAGCCTGTTTTGCCCAAGTATCAGCCATCTCATTACCAATGATGCCACAGTGGCTTGGCAACCTAAGATCACAAGAATGTCCCTAGCTTCCATTTGACGTAGGAGTGTTTTAATTTGTAGTATTAGTGGAAATTTACCTTTCATTCTGAACTGATTGCCTGCGATGGCTTGTAAGCAACTTTTACTATCAGAAAAGATGATGACTTTTTTAATATTGTGAGAGTCTGCATACTTAATTGCTTCCAGGATTGCCACAGCTTCTCCAGTAAAAATTGAGGATGATGGAGGACATTTGATTGTCAGTGCTATTTTGTATTTTGGAATCCAGACTGCTGCTCCCACACAAGTTGCGGGGTCTACTTTCGAGGCGTCAGTAAACATTGGTAAGTAATCTGGCCATTTATTTAATAATTTATCGAATTTATTGTTTGCACCTGGATCATTTTTGAAAATGCCAAAGTCTAATAATACTTTGGGGGAGTAAATTATGGTTTCAAACGCTATTTCAAATAAGGGGTTAGTTCCTGATCTGTATGTGGTTGAATTGTTATTATTTAATTTTGATAGGGTTGTTATAATTCTTGGGGGAGTTTTATGTATCCAATATCGGTTTTCAGTGACCTCAGATGCAAGGGACCGCAACCGTGGAAGGAGTCTGTGATTGGACATTGAAGCAGCTTTGGTCAAGAATCTGTCAGCAAGATATTGTCTACGCAGATGAAGAGGGGCCTCTACACACTCAACCTGCATGGCATTTTTAGGAGAAGACTTCATAGCTCCTAATATGATGCGCAAACATTTAGCCTGTATAAGGTCTAATTTGCGCATGCTGCATGGTTCCATTATAAAAGACCCATAATCCATATGACTGCGGATGGTGGCATTATAAAGTAACTTTTGACAATAAGGGTGGGAACCCCACCATACACCTGACAATGCTCGAAGCATATTAATGCTCTTTTCACATTTTCCTATAATGTATTTATGATGTGAAGTGCCAGACATATTACAGTCCAGAATGACACCCAGAAATTTCGCAGACTCCTTATTGGGAATGATATCTCCATCATAGCGCACATCCGCAGTGGGCATATTTCTTCTACGGCTGAATGTCACTGCTGAGCTCTTTGATGGAGATAAAGTCAAGCCATGCTCATCAAACCAATCCTTCAGGTATCCCAAGGCTGTGTTTAGACTTGTTGTTGCCTTCTCCATTGACTTTGAGGAGGTATACAGTACCAAATCATCTGCAACCCTTTCCAACCGAAAGTTCGGGATTTGCTAACTCAATAATGAACTCTATTGACTTTTTTTATAATTGAAAATTAACTGAAATTAACTATCACGATCGTATCAACCCGGGTGTAAAGGGATACTGCAGGATATTACAGAATGATAGGACTGACTGTTCCAAATCGTAGGTGTAAATGCTATACAGCAATGGACGGAGAACCGAGCCCTGAGGGAGGCCTCTCCACAGTATTCGAGGGGGATAGTAGGAAGTACCATCCCGGATTTTAATGGATCTACCCATGAAAAGTTTGGTGACAATTTGGACAATCTTCACAGGGATGCTCAGATTAAGCATTTTTGCTCTGAGCACCGGAAGAAGGACATTGTCGTAGGCTGCAGAGATGTCTAGGAAACATGCCAACAGATGTTCATTCTGTGATAGGGACAGTCTGATATCTGTGGTTAATATATTAAGGTTATCCATTGTACTCCGTCCCTTGCGGAAACCGAATTGTGTATCAGCCAGAAGTCCCTTGTTTTCTACAAACCACTCCAATCTATTCTTAACTAGGTGTTCGAGAATCTTGCCCATTGTAGCAGAAAGCGCAATTGGCCGGTACGAACTAGCCAAATCTGGGTCTTTATGTGGTTTCAGTATTGGGATAATGACCTGGCTCCTCCAGTCCTCTGGAATACTCCTATGCCGGCGACACAGCACTTGTCAAAAACGTTCGTATATCAATGCCACTGGCATAGGAGCAAGAACTTGATTTATGCTAGTAGAATAAAGATTACTTTTATCACGTACCTATGCGTGTCGCTGGCATAGGAGTAGGGTTGCCAACCAAAGATCACAGATATGCGGTACATTCGTGAATAAATTGCGGGACTTGGCTTTAAAATGCGGGACGCATGAGAAAGTGCGAATCCAACTGGGTCACAAATGGTACCAGCAAATATATAAAAAATTACAGACTTCTTACGGGATTTCCTGTAAATTACTTTACATAAGGAACTATTTTCTGTCATTTTTGCCATTTTTGTGTATGTAGTTTCGGAGAATGGGGGTGGTCATTTTCGCCTATTTTTCTCACTTCCAGCGTTCGTAAGCGTCGGTAGGTAGTATTCCCTGAAAAGCGGGACCATCGGCGTCCCGCGCGAAATCTTTGCGGGACCCATACTTTAGGGCCCCAGAAACGGGACGTCCGGGTCCCGCATATAGCGGGACGGTTGGCAGTCCTACATAGGAGTCATATTTTGTTGATCACGAATCTGTATCACCGGCATCGAACGTGCAGAACTAAAGCATTTACCTACCTAGGGCTGTGAGGTGGGTGCTCCTTCTTGGGCTGCAGCTTGTCGAGCCCGTTTTCCCGTGGAGAGGGCGCCCCGTTGTGCGGCGACGTCGGCTCTTCGCTGGCGTCGTCTACCACTAGTTCCTGCAAATTATTATGAACATTTGTAAGTCATTTATTATCTACATATTATAGCGTGACGGTACACATGTAATATGCCCGCCTTCCATTCCGGAACGGACTCATTAATCGCTCCGTTTCACGCTCATCGCTGGCCAAGTGCTAGATTTGAATTTGAATTTGAATTTAGTATGCAGTTGACGGCTGTCACACCAGCGGTGTAAGTTATAATCACCAAATGAAAAATTTAAAAAAACCGACTTCAACCGGTTTCTCCAAGATTCCCGATTTGTTTCCATCATTGGTTTCCTCAAATCCTACTTTCTGAATGCAAATTCTTGTAAATGAATGAAAATTACCAAAAGCGCCATACATGTACCTATAACATTTGAAGAGATCCCTCGATTTCTCCAGAATCCCATCATCAGACCCCAACTTGGTGCTAATGGGACCATCTCGGGGTAATACACGTTCGATCACAAAAAGAAATTTTAGAATCGGTTCACTATTCTCGGAGATATCAGGTAACATACATACAACAAAAAAAAAAAAAAAAAAAAAAATCAGTCGAATTGAGAACCTCCTCCTTTTTTTGAAGTCGGTTAAAAAGGAACCATTAATGAGTCGGGCATTATGCTCCCATCGACGAGCGAAGCGGACTCATTAACGGGTCCGCTTCACGTGTGTCGCTGGCGATGTGTTAGTATGCAGTTTGCGACCTTGAGTGCCATCAGCGGTAAAGTTAAACGGAACCATTAATGAGGCCACTCCGCTCACAATCTATAATGTATTTATTTATTTATATGATAAAATAAAACGGAATAAACTAAAAACTCTGACATGAGGTCGGGCGTAGTATGTATGTATGTATGAGAAAGATGGGAAATAAAACTAGAAGAATGTTTTATTCATGCAATGGGATATTTCAGAGGAGCCCATAGTGTCATTGTAAATTGATAAAATACTTACATGGCCCATGTCTTTTTCTTCTTTCTTCATTTTCTTATGGTCAGGTTCAGCCGGACTCCGCGTCCGGTACTTTTCTCTCTCACCGGGTGATATGGAATTTCTCTGTAACAACAAAACGGCACAGCTATAGAAATAGTAAACCCACGTTTTTACTCTAACAATACGGTTGGGTAAACATAATCAAACCGTTTACGGTCGAGCTTACGTAAAGCAATCAATCGATCATTGTTCGCAAATAAATCGGCGTGCAGCGAAGCGAGCGCTAGTCAATATCAATATCAAAACAAGCTGAGGCAGAGCAAACTGACCGCGTGATTAGCTCGGGGAGTGGTCACCGCCTGCCCCCCGGGGGGCCAGCCGCAACATTTGGATGAGTGCGCAAATACGGACTAATGAAATAATCATATACGTGACGACCCGCTCGGTCTGATTCCGCCGCGTTGACGTACGTATCACGTATATTATTCGCTGCCAGATATCGAAATGTATTCGGATTACCAATATTCGGTTGAGTGCGCTGCGCTGTTAGACAGATGCTATTTCAAGTGTACGCAGCCGTGAGGGGCGGTCGGGTGAAAAGGCTCACGGACGTGTCTGGTATCGTGAAGTTAACATACAGTGAATATAGCTATAAATTCACCAGGTGGCCACATACAGTCTAGTTCGTACGCTTTACGATAGCACTTGAAGCACTTTTATCGTGCTATAAAACCTTCAAGACTTGTACATACGTCGATACACGTATGATAAGTATTACTACTTAGCGTGAGAGAAAATGGGAAGAGATGATAAAATAATTAAGGCACGCGTCCAGGATACAGCCGTAAATCTAATTCAGATGGCGCTACCGTACCGCCCTCACGTCCGTCTTTGTCACACGGCGTGGCTGTACTCTAATTACTTATGTCGTAACTGGTCATGAATGAGAAACGGCCCGTAATCCTCGGCCCTCGGGGAGCGAGACGTCCGCTCGCCTATGCTATTTACATAATCAGTACCTTGACTCCAAATAAGCGCCAAAATCGGTGTAGGTTAACCATGTAACAACAGTGCAGTATCCCTCTTCCATAATTGATCATGCACTGCTTGACCACAGAATAAGTATGCTAGAGTAAATGTTCTTACTTATTTAACAACGCCCAATGGCAAAGATTTAGACGCTTTCAATGTATTGTGGTCTCGTATAAAGCCTTTTGTTAGTTGCAATAGTAGATAATCGTAACAAGTCATGGTTGTAATTTATTGACAACATTTAGTTACAATACACTCAAATAGTCTTTATGATCACAACAGAGAAGTTGTTCACTATAAATCGCAATACTAATATAGAGAGTATCGACGGAAATGAGAAGCCATGGTCCTGTTTAAGATTCTTGTACCGTGTAGCCTGGAGGGTGGAGCGGGCCTAATTTTACGAGGCAGTAAGTTAGAGGCGAGTGGCAAGCGCCTGTTAATTTGCTCGCCACGCTGGCCTGTCGCCACCCGCTGTGACTTATCGTACTGCTCCGCATCGCACCCAGACAATAACACTTTATGTCGGATTCACATCTATTTATCGTCGACCGAGTACTTAACATTACAATACACTGCCTCTATTTAATGTACTGTTCTATCTAACTGTTGAATTCGTGAGGATGTAGTTAAGTTGTAGTGATTTGATTAGTTATTGTTTAATGGGTATATCAATAAAAAAGAATTGCGTAGGTACATCGTATAAGTTTATAGTAATATTACTAACTAGTAGTGGGTATAAGCGGTCTAGAGGTCTAATGTAAAAGTCTGAAGCAAGTTGAATTGAATTGAAGTATGTTAGGTATAAGTACTATAGTAATAAGAACCCACTTTGACAAAATAAGAACAAGAACTACAGCTAAACGAAGATAACTTTTTAATAGCGAAAATATTTGGCATAGAAACTAAAGGAAAATAAAACGTGTCCCCAGATAATATCGCTAAAAGAAAGAAGGTTCGCACGAGCACGAGCACCGCAGTTAAAGACTAGGGAAACAATAAAACGGGTCGAGCCCGTTATATACGTATTAGTATGTAAGATAAATAACGTGGCTTATGGCGGCGTTATTGGATATTTTGATAGTAGTCGAAATGTAACCAATAAACTTTTATCATTGGCACAAGTCGCGCGGGCATAAAACCGCGTCCACACGCGGGGTCGGGCCTTAATTTTACGATCACCCGATCTCCACAGCATTCGATATCGAATTTCAAGTGGGCTATTTCGAGAGCCGCAGCCGTAATGTGACGTGTCGGGTTCGATTGGTCGGATTTTATGTTGCGCGAGGAACTCGCTCGAAGGTAGGTCTGCGGTTATTAGTGAATTTATTAAATCGAATTGTGGTCATGGTTGTTGCTGGAACGATGACTATTTGCTGTTATTTGATAATAATGGTTTCTTGTTTTCCTTGTTAACTTTGTATTTAAATTAATTAACAGGATACAAACATAAGCATTAACACCACAAATATGCATGAGCACGTATAGGCATTATTTATAAACAATCAGTAGGCATCCTTATTTTCCTATATTGAAACATAAGAGGGCTTCGTACATACTTCCTTAAAATAAAAAGATGTGAATGTATTGAGTAGTCATTTACCCAACCTTTTCCATTTTCAACAGAAAGCGGACAGAGCTAATCTTTACTTTATCCGATTACGCGGGTCGACCTCAAGAAAAAGGCAATTGAGTCGGGGACGGGGTCGCGGGCGGCGCCGTCGCGCTACAAGCTGCGACAACACGACTTATCGGCTACCGTTCGCGCGAGCCAAGGAGCACACACTCAAGCGTGTGTGCCGGAGGGAGGCAGTGACGTAACGTATAAAGTGGCAACACACAGGCGCGCTGTTAACGCCGCCCGGGCTTATTGTCTGCGGTCACGCGACGAGCCGTTTAGCCGCGCGCGCCGCCGCCGGTTAACCGGAAGGGGGGGCGGTTAACCGGACGCTGGGGGCGGAAGCGGGGGAAATAGATAAATAGACCGTCCGCTCGGAAATGTACGGATTGAGTTCGGACTATATTTCAGGCATAACAGTTTTGAAAAGTTACGTGATTTACACGCGACGCTTTCAGCTTTTATCGAAACTGCGGCTCTACCGGCTTTATACGACTTCGTTTTATGATACTGTCATCGAAAAGTTTTATTGTGCACCATTTACTTTTAAAGTCCCATTACGTTCTCAATTCACAACTTTGTATTGGTTGGCTATGCATGTGATTTGCGGATGGTTCTCGACGTGCTAAGCCTCTTATACAAATGTTGTTCAGCACATACGCCTTCAAACAAAAACAAGCCTGTAGGCGAGCATCGCTTGTAAACGACATCCAAACATTCCGGCATCCAAACTCACAATTCACAAAACGTTAGACTGGCCCCAAAAAATAATTGTGTCGAGTAAACCGCGGGACGCTGTACGACTTTAAAATTAACTTTTACAGGTCCATTCGTATACATAAATAATGGAGGAATTCCCGAATACACATTAAACTCCTATAAAGAATACATTAGCATAAATTTATGGTAGCAAGTCGGCGTTTCGAGCGCGTTTTTACGTGACTCGTAAAGTTTATAGTCGCGAGTGGAGGATTGCGTTTACTGCGCGCTATCGGTTTATGGCCGACCCCAAATAACCAAATTGCGAGGCGCTCGTTGGCGGGCGCGCGCCCGCTGGCGCTTGTGAGCCCCGCCCGCTACCGCTCCCGCTGGCGCTCGTGGGCCGCACCCGCTACCGCTCCCGCTGGCGCTCGCTCCGCGCCCGACCGCACGTTGAAGTGCGCGGCCATTACGCCGCCACTCCGCGTTACGAGCGCTCTCCGAGGGAACTCCGGCTGCGCCATACTCCGTACCACTCACAAATGCACCGCTTGGAAACTTGCCCGATAGAATTGATGTTCATTACTGCTTTGTTTGCTACCTGCAGATTTTTATAACTTCGACTAGTTTTTATATTAGACATTCTGATCCGCCGCTAATCTCAATCTAGCTAAGGACTAACAAAATGCGTAAAATAACATTAATGCGTGTCAAAGTCAAAAGTTGTATGGTACTGTAAACGAGAGGTGTATAATCCGATGTAAAGTAATCAGCTAACAAGAAGTGGAGAGACTGATGTATCACACAAAGCAAATTCCGGGAGCGTCGTCGATAAGCAATCTCACCCTACCTCGCTCCATTACCGGAGTAATTAGCACAATTAACAGGAGCAGGGGGCACGGGCGGGGCGGGGGGCGATCGCTTTCACGCACGCAAACAAATGTCACGTGGCACGGCGCCTTAATTAAAACGATAATTGAGTTGACTTGCGAAACTCGCCCGCCATTTCGACATTCCGAGAGAAATTTCACGGAAACTCCCCCCTTCGGGAACTACGAAGCCCTTAAGTGTCGACGACTTTAATTTTGTGTTAGCGTCTACTTTGCGGTCTCGAGGCAAAATTTTAATACGGTGTACACGGCCTCGCTTTGTAGAATTACTTAAATAAATTACCCTGAATCGAGTTTCGTCGCGTAGAGTTGAGAGGTAGCTCGTTTGGAAAATTGGCAGAATGTAGAGGCGATACATTTGTAATATAGAAGTCACATTAATCATGTACACCTAAATAAAAACGTTGATTGTTAATACACCACGCGGGTATTAAATCGTGACAAATGTATGTGGCGTTATTATGGTAATAAAATGTATCGGTGGAGTGGAGAGCGCTCGTGTTGACACCGCCGGTTCCTTTAATTGTGATCCCTCCGCTTAAATCAGAGAGGGAGGCTCGGTCGCCTCCGCGGCAATATGTGCGTCGACACTCCCGGGACTTAATGCCGGGGATAAACAATTCGTTCCGTCTTCATAAGTGATTCCTTCCAAATAATAGCTAAATTAATTTGTAGCGTGCTCAACCTTCTTAAACGATTACTTACCTACTCTGTAACGGTATTATGAGTACTAAATGTTGCGTTGTATGGTTTTGTAAGAGCGTAATGAACCTGTTTTGGAGATGACTCGAGGCAAATTAATTTGAATTGAATACCGCCCACACGAGATTTAACACTCGGAGTGTCAATAAGATATGCTAATGAGTCTCCGAGACAAGATACTGGTAAGTGGGTATTTATCTTGATTTCTTTAGTAGTTTATTATTTGGCGTTGGCAGAAGGGTCAGTATCTGGGCGAGCGGGTTGCGGTCAGCGCCGGAATTCGCATGATCGCCGCGACCCCGGCGGGCGGCGCGTGCGAAGGGGACGCGCTTATTTAAATGAGAGCTCCCTCGCCACCCGTCAATAAAACATTAAACACGTAACAAGTTTATGCGCAGCGACAACCCTAGCGGATTCCGCCACTTCGTTAATCCGGGGCGGGGGCAGCCCTAAATTAGGGTCGAGACAAGCCGTAATCCCCCGCTCGGCGCGACGGGGGATTTATATTGTTATTGCTCCGCGTCCGGAATTATACGAGGGTTGAGGGACTAATGAAAGGGGAAATTTAATTCCTAATGATTCTCGTCTTAGCCCGTAACGAGGAAAACTCGAAAAAGGGCTGCGACCCGCTCGCTTTTTTATGATTAATCGTTTTATGCGGAGCGGAGATTATTCGAATCGTGCTCTGCTGTTTGTCGTATAGTTCGATTGTTTGTTTTTATCGGTTTAACGTGTTCGTAAAGTCGGAGTTACCTAAGCATCAAATTGGATTACAAATTTATTCATGAAACATTTTCGATGCCCGTACACGGCGTAGCGAGTGAAGCATATGTAAATGCGTGATAAGCACGAAGGCATAGGAGCGGCATGGAGTGCGGCGTGGCGGGTGATACACGGACACGGCGTCGGCGTGTCGGGCAAGTTGGGCAACACGGCGCGGGAACAAGTCCGCCGCCGCCGCATTGTTAAACACGCCGGCCGACAACCGCAGCGCATGCACCTTGCCTTGCGTCGGGCCAATATCGTGAACAACCGCCGGCTACGGGCAACCGCAACCAGTATGCTGAGATAATATGTGCGCAATTGGCTCGGTGGCAGATTGTTCAATGTTCATTCAATGCAATGATGCCGTTCGGTTTCTTAGCTAAATGAAACTTTTATAATTATTAATTTAATTAGAAATTGTTTCTCAATCTCTAAATAATTAATTTCTTATTTATTACCGCATAAATAAATAAATAATATAAATATGTACACAGATTTTAGATTATTTCCGTGGCTAAAATTCAAAGCAGTATTTATCTGTAATATTTTTCAGATCTTAGCATTGTGCTCTCCATACAAACTAGAGGTACCTAAATGATTTGGCCGTTAATGATAAATGTCTACCTACACCGGGTCCGGGTGCTCATTTTTACACAAATGACCTGACAGTTATTTAATTACGCTTTGTGAAAAATATAAGACGCGTTATAAGTTCAATAATTTGTCATTTACTTGGCATACATATAAGTGAAACTTGCCCTTATGTAGTCACATAAGGACAAAAACAACAGTTAAAATGCTTGAAGTAAACCTCCGGAGCGAGCGTTAGGCGCTCACGCCGGCGCCCTTCCGCTCATTACGCGCGACTAATTGAGATAAATTATGAAGACGTGCAGCGAGCCGCGAGCGATCGCGCGCCGACCCGCTAATTACATGCAGCCATTTCAATTACCCACACTACTTATGTTTTTATTTGTTTTTTATTCCAAACAAGTTCACGGTGTTTATAAAGTATCGTGAGAATTAGGACTTGAAGTAAAAAACTAACCACACGAGTTCACGCGGCATTTAGCTTGGGAAGTATTTTCCCTGATCGCATTACTCTTGTTTAGTTGGTTCAATAAATTGGCGCAATAAAAAATAACCTTAAAATTGTTTACAGCTAACAATAACACGATTAAGTCAGCGGTTGTATCGTAAAAATGTAATGAAGTGAATGCAATATGTGTAGGTAAGGTACGCGGGGGTAAGGGTATGGTAGCATTATGTATGCGGGGCGGCCACACACGTCGGCGCGAGCATCGGCAGGGCTGCAAAACGATCAAGAGAACTGGCTCCTTTAAGTACGTACACTAGCGCGTTGCGTGTTTCGCATACGATGTCCATGTCGATTCAAACATTCTCCTTTCAACACCGAGTTGAATACCAATTTTAGTAATTGGTTTTCAATGGAAATTATTGTGAGTCGAAGCAGTTGTTAGGGGAAAAAAGGTGAAACATACAGCATATGCGTGGACGTTTATTTTCTCGATGTGTCATGATAGTCATTAAATTAAACCCATGTCTTTAGTTTCCTTTTTATAGAGTACGTAAGTAATTTATTGTGAATCGTGCCCTCACGAAAATACATTACAGTACAGTAACAAGATTTTAGCCCGTTTTGAAATCCCCAGTTGAAAGTATCTGTGAGATAAATATTTAACTCTTGTCTCATTCTCATGACTCGAGAAAATAATAGTAATAATGTAATACATTAAATTAACGCAAAAATTACATTAAAACATTTATATAAATACGTACATTTCACCTGAATTTCCCTCTAGAAGTACCTCTACAGTAAGTTCATTAAAGAGACTGTTAGTTAATTGTGCATCAATGGTGTGATTTATGCCTAATGCAAGTTCACATTGCTACGCGTAAGTTCCAGCCGTTTTTAATTTTAAACATGCTATGCGACAGAAAAGATATTGGTGTAAAAGTTGATTGGCCCAAGCACCTTCGGTTAAAGACGAGGCAGTATATAAATCAACCGTTTCAGTTTCCGTGTGGCAGCCCTCCTGGCCGACTGCAGACCGCAGGCAGCATGTGCGGCGCGACCGCATGCAGGCTCGACAACACGGTGCGAGTGACAACACCTTTTTGCTCGACGACCGACTAACTAGGCACCTAGTGCTCAGTATACATTTCACTGTTGTTGACAGTTTTCGAATTATCATTTGTTTTAATATGATGCCTTTAACTGAAGTAGGTATAGGTATGTCTATGGACTTTATTTATAATTACAATGAAAACAAAAATCTAATTTTACATTTCCATCAGCCTACGCCAGAGAAAAAAAAGTGGATTTTGATTTGATTTCAATGTAGTGGAAAAACCTTTTAATAACTGCAATTACTATTTCACGGTATTGAATATCACTCAAAATATTATTTGAATAACAAGTATCAATTGAGATCATAACTGAATCACTGGAATTGATACTTTTAATTAAGTCCGTTAACGTGGAGGGGATATTAAAATCGATCGGCAACAAGCCCGGCTTTGGTATGCATTCGGAGAAGAATTGTGCACATTGAGAGTTGAACATTTCGTTTTATTTACTGGCGCCTATAAAATATTGCACTTTCGTTACCAGCGAGTGCAACGTATTGAATATTTCATTTGGAATATTGAATCTGTGGAAGTGGCACGTTATGACACGGTTCGTTGCTGCCGCGTGATATTTGATTAAATAGCTGGCGAAACAATGACTATGAAATACATTAGCATCTATTTGACATTTTTGTAGGTCTGTCTACGCTCAAGTTGACATAGATGCATAATCGAAATGTTTTAATTTGATTACGGCATACGTACATAACAGGTTTTGTTAGGTATTTGGCTCTAACGAGATTATTTCAATATGAGTTTATCACGTTAAATTACGAATTCGCTTTATACAGTATTGGTAAAACATATCTACTACTGATAAATGGTGTAATTTGGCTACTTTGGCTGCTACAGATTATTTGACGCTACGTACGTACATCAGATATACGAGTATTAGTGAAAATATTCTGCACAGTTATTCCTACATTTGTCTCGGTTTAATATCATCTAAAATTGTTTATCAAAGAATGAAGGAATTTCTTCAGGCGCATTGAGAATAAATAGGTTTGAAATATTGAATATTCCATTCGCTCACGTACTGCTCTGAGGTATTGTTGTGGGTGGGAGAGGGGGCTGCGATTCGATCAAGCCTGCATGAATCGATGCGATACGGGTATCGGGACAAAGCCGCGAGCACGACCAGCGCCGAGCCGCCTACCTCGGTGGAGGTAAGCTCTTAACTCACGGTATTAAATGTTATTCGAATCGCAGAAAAAACAAAGCATGATCCAAATTAATAAGCGCTTGCGAGCATTTTGAACATTTATATTCTTTTCACATATCGTATTCATTTCATTTCTCGAATCGTTTAACTGTGAAAGCGTAGAACAAACATGTGTGCTTTTACATTTCTAACTTCGCGCTAGGATAGGTGTTTGTAAACATTATCATTTTCCTTTGCAAACGTGCAACTCATGCATAGTTGCTAATTAAACTTGAATGATTAACACGTTTACTGCTTAGTGATTTATTTGAGCGATTATAAACTTCAGCGGCACAATCCCCATGTACGAACCAGGACAAGACAGATAATCTGTCGAGATGCAGCGACGTAGTAATCTGTTATTCTGTATCAAGGCGGAGCATAAGGAGATTAGAGCGGAGCGCTAGGCGCCGATCAGCTCACTGAGCATAATCTAAATGTATCTGCGACGCTGAATGGATCATTTCGAAGGCACAGGACCGAACACGGCCGAAAGGTTAAGCCCGCTCATCCGAGCCGATGTGTTCATTATGTGACGTATCGCCCGGGTGTTGATAGTTACGTTTGCTTCCTATAGATATCGTTTGTTAATTAATCGGTAAAAGGTCAGATGTTTTCGACGACGAATTCGCTGAAATTGGCTTCTGGATATTAAAAAATAAAGGCACTTGTGAATTATATTACCGTCATCATTTACCAATGAGTATATCGTTAAAATAAATGTGTTCCTCCTTTTAATCAAGTCCAAAGCAGGTTATCGTAAGGGTCAATCATTAATTAGACAGTTTACGAGTTTAGTAGATTGGAGAAGCCAAAGTAATGAGAACTTACTAAATTATTCATGCTTATCGTAAAACCAAGTGTATTAGTAATAGGTACCTATACGTAATACTGAGCACTAAGTAAGCACTGTACTAGGATAGGAATACAAGTATAGCATACCTAATCTGTTAAATAGATTAAGACTGGAGAACTCCATATCAGTGCCCTCGGCTGCATGCGCCTGATCAGTATCTCTGGACGGTATGCCAAGCTTTGCTATCTGATGGTTTCACTCAATACTAACCGGTTCGCGTACCTTTTATTGGATTCAATGTTTTATTTGATCGAGTACGAGATAAAAATGCTGTTGTATTAAACTGAAACGCAATAAAATAATCTCCTTTTATACGTACTTTGCGATTGTAATAAAGAGTAAGTGACCCACAGTAAACTTGGATTCTATAATAAAAGTAAAACATAAACGTACTAGGTCCGCGCATAAAGCGTAAAGAAAAGGCAAAAGAGAGTAAACTCCTAACTGCCGCGGAGAGGACTACCGCGCAATCTGTTTCACTTTACGGCGTCTTAATAATTACAAGTGGCCATTTCTTCCAATTAAGAAAAGTCTGGGGCGATAAATTGTGAGGGTTGTGTCGAGCGCTGTTTTACCGCGCGTAAACATGACGCTAGGGTTGTCGCTCGCTACAAATACGGCCGAATTAAACTCGAACGTTTTAATAAAGCGCGCCCGTCCATATCGCAGCAGGTAGTAGGCGCATTTACACGCGCCGTTGCCGCCTTAATTAAAGGAGCACCTCCAACACGCACCGACGGGGCATGTCGAAGAACAAACGCAAATTTATTCGGACCGGGGTTTTTTCATCATCCATTAAATAAAGAAGTCGAGGAGAATGCTAAACAAGGTTGAGCGGCCCTCGCCCTGCGAGTTTTCCACTTGAAGTGGTGTGCAGGAGGGGGCGGGAGGGGAGGGGCTTAGATAAGGTAAGGAGGATGAAGAGGCGAGATGCGCGGCGTAATGAACCGGCTCCGAGCACTTTTTGTGTGGTTCGGGCGTCCAAATTGAATATTAGGCGCGATTTGAGAGCGAATGAACGGGCGGCGGAAATAAATCCGCGGTTATTATGCTACCCAAATGAGATTGAGGAAGACTCGCCCTGTTAAGCTTAAGGCCGCTGCTCAATTTCACCTCGGTGTAAATTGCCAGACGTAACCGTCCTGGCCTTGATTATTTTGGGAGATTTTAAGGAGCTTTTGAAAGAAGGCAGAGAATTAAATTATACGTTAATATTTAACTAAATTACGCCGAGGCTCCCCTAAGCTGATTATATCTACTTTAGCCAGATAATAGCTACTTAGTTTAAATGTATATATAAAATACGTTAAATATTATTTAATGTCGTAGATATACGGTTCTCTATTCTGCCACGATCCATGTATCTACATAGGTACAGACGACTGTACATGAGCAAGAGTCTACATATCAAAACATCAAACACCGTTCGATGTTCGCAAATAAACGCGAAGTTGCAACAGTGTGTCAGCGGCGTGATTCCAGTAAAAACATTCATCCGTAGGGCGAGGCGTAACCTGACGCCCCCAGCCGCAGCCAAGACGCTCGGTTTATGTAAACTTTATTACGGAGTGCAGTCACCCCCTCCCACCCCCACTTGAAATTGTAAGGCGCGTCCGTGCATTACTCAGCTCGCCGCGTTTGCACAGATCGGCGGCTCGAGCGCCAACCGGGTCACACCGGAGAATAAACTTGTAAACTCCGGAGCGCAAGTTTTCTAACTTGTTAAGGTATGCCTTACCAACTTAATCTTATTATCGGGCTTCCAACGTTCACAAAGTCAAGCGCTGTCATGATTACCAGAACAGACATTCAAACTAGCACGTAAAAAATTATACCGAAAAGTTTTACGTGCAAACTGGAATTGAAATCAAAACGTCAAAATGAGAGATTTGTGGCGCGCTCAGACAGAAGTAGGTTAGGTGAACAAAGACAATGTTCGCAGCAGCGGGGGCACGGATCGATTCGCATGCATTTCGTTTCGCTTGCAGAGCGACGGCGGTGGCACATCTGTGCGGTGCGCCGCGAGCACCCGAGCACAACAAGGGAGGCGCGCCCGCCCCCACCGCGCGGTAACACGATACCCGACATTCGCAACACCTCGCCAACGCACTGTGAAGCATACTTCTATATTGCACTAGGGTCACCAACTTAAGCTTTAAAAATATTTAACGACGCTCCCGATTTTTAATTAAAACGTTAAACTCCAGATCCAAGTACTAAGCGTTATGTAAGCGTGAGGCATCCTTAATCTTTGAAGGAGGTTTTGCATCATGGCAACCCTACAGAGGGTGCCACTTGCATAGCGCCACCCACTTGTGCCCTGTTATGAAATCAACGTGTTCGAGCGAGCTCCTGCACGTTGGTATTCCAAAATGGAAAAGCAGGAACGCCTGTTGGGAATTTTTCAAAGCAAATTTTTTGTCGTAAAAATTTTAACAACCCCAGTTAAATTGGAAAAAGTTGTGTACTCACATGCCTCTCCTCTGCAGAGCTGATACCTGTCGACAAATGAGACAATTAAATGGATTGAAAGACTTTCACTTAACACGAACATGAAATATTGTAGGAATTGAGGACAGCTGCATATTTAGGTAGTGCACGTATTATACATACATATTCAGAATTTGTATTGGTATTGCGAACAGAATTACCTGATCCCTCTGTACACATATTATGTACCTATGCAGGGGAGTTCTATCTAGCTCTAACTTAGTCTTCGACTATACTTCAAAAATAATGAACAAAGTAATTCAATTCGGACATTCCAAAGAAAGATATACATAATTATGGCATGCATATCAGCTACAATTTCTGCAACGGCACAGTTATCTAAAACCTAATATTCTCAGTTCCAAAGAAGTTGTTTAACACCTACACTAAAGTTAACCCATAGGTAAATTAGCTGTTTTTCGGGCGGGTAAAGTGGGTGAAATTGAAACGTATTATAAACCGGATACGGGTAGGTATAATCTCGGCGACGTACCCGGGCATTGAGCCGGGTCGTCCGGGTGTAAAGTGCTCGATGAATATTGCAGGGACTGTCGCCACGCATCCCCTCAGGGTTGCCGAATACTTGCTCGACTTTCTAATAGCAATTATTATAATGATACTCGTAAAGCTCTTTAAAGGTGCGCCTTAAAAGGGAATGAGAAGCTTTCTGAGTTATGCTAAATAAGGATAAATACTGATATTACGGTCTTGTTTATGAGAAAGAATATTTTAAGACACTCAAGGGATTTAGTATGTTAGTACGCGTCTTATTAGCTATAGAATTTTTGACTTTATTTCCTGTTTGTTACTGTTCTAGGTACTTAGTTATTTACGAAGTTTCGATAGAAGCTGTCGCGAAATACTCCGAAGTTGTAGAATGTGCGGTAATGGAAGCCCCGAGAAGTTGTCAGATGCCTACGGAACCCTCTGACGGAACCCTTCGAAGAAAGTTAACCGCAGTAGGGACGCTAATATAATTACCGAACCTTTTCCGACCAATATGGTTGGGGTAGATAACACAACAATATTATGAACTCAAAGTCTACAAAAAGGCTCTTCAAAGAATTTAATCACATGAAGTAGCGCTGCTTTCTTTTTGAGCCGAATACTTTGAATTTTCGATGCATGTTTGATAATATTTGTCTGAGCATTTTCAATAGACTAAACAGCGTAGTTTAGCAGGTAGGTAGGAACAAAATCGCTCTTGTGAAAAAGCTCACTTAAGCAAACATGCAACTTTCCTTTGTGTTTTGATGGCTTTTAGCGTAACAAATTATCATTCTTTTAAATTATACTGTGTATATAGGGCGGCGGTACAAAATGTTAAACACAAAACATGCTTGCAAACGTAACCTTATAATTATTTTATTCCAAAGCACAGTTTGCGCAACGAAACGTATACCTAAGATACTCCGAAGGCATACTAATGCAGCATCGGCATCGGGAGTCGACACACGTGCGCTGCATTGTACCCGGCCACTTCGTCTGCTGCGACTTATTTCTCGAATTAGAGCCGTCTAGCATCAATCAATGGTGATATGTGCATGGGGAATAACTTACAGGTTCTTGAAAACGAAGTACATAATGTATGTGGCCTAGTGAATGAGACTGAATAGGTAACTTTTTATCATGCTTATGTTTAGTTGCTTACGCTTTATTTTATTTCCAATTACTTACCTAACTCTCAGGTGCAATGAAAACTGTTAGTATTTAAAATAAAATAAACTATACGTATAATTTACATTCTGGCTGTGGCGACTTTCCTTTCGTAATAGATAGGTACGCGGTAAGCATCCTAAACCATTTTATTATGATCAGAGGAGCCAAAATGAATGTGCCTAATACAGCAAGTGTTTGTTTGGCTTTCGTTGTTTGTCGTGTGGCACGGGAGACTATTAGAGCCCCCCTCGACCGCCTGACGTCTCCAATCCCACTACTGTTTCAATATTTACCAGCTTCGAGAGGCTTTTTGAACTCGCTGTTTGCGTGTTTTCGGATCGCTGACGGCTATATGGCTCGCCCGATATTGCTTTGAAAGTATGAAAAAGTCACTTCTCCGAATTGAAGCTACTTGTCAATGTTTGGATAGAATAAGTAAACAAGCGTTGAGCTCGGATAACATGTACAGATTTTTTCAGCGCTCAGCAGCATATGCCGCAAATAGTGTTAGTCTATAACTCCGTACGTTAGTTTATAGTTATTAATATAATTGATACAAACAATGGGGAGAGGTGCGGTCTGAGCGTAGCGCGAATAATCCAAGCACGCGGGGCGAGCGCGCCACAAATGAAAATGTAACACAGAAATGGATTTGGAAGCCGCCCGTCGCTCCGGTTAATTACAAAAGCAAGCGGTAATCTGCGCTCCGGGATGTTCCGGCTTAGCGCCCCCCGGCCTCCCCAGCCACTTCCCCGGCTAATTTGTGCCATTATCGGTGTACTGATGTACGAGTAACCGAGCAGGTGGGGGCTCCTCCACTCTACCTTGCCTCAATTAATTATTCCTGCTGGTGTGAGCGTCGCGTGTTTTAGTCAATTAGTAACGTAATTTTGCGGGTGACTTGAGTGTATGCGGTCGCGAACTCAGCCGCGTTTTAATGTTTACTAAATTACAAGGATTAAAATAAATAAGTGCCTAACTCGCGTACGCGTTTGTACATGCGTATTTGTATTTCTGTAGACGTGATGAATAGTGGGAATTCTATGACTTTGTCAGTTTAGTCAATTAGAAACATAATTTTGCGGGTGACTTGAATGTCTGCGGTCGTGAACTCATCCACGCTTTAAATTGCTGGAATTAAAACGAATTAGGTGAGCTAGCTGTCTGCGCTGGCTAATGTTTTAATTTACTATGCCAATTATATAAAATATATTATAGCGAAAGTAGCTTTTTAATGAGATCTGCGTTGTACACAATCGTAAAATACTCAATGAATGCTTAATGCTCGATTAGATATAAGTAATAATTGTTCCAGTGAGCGAGCAGCCTCAATTACCTATCATGCGGACAGACGGGATGCTAACTACCTACCCGTGCTAACAGAGCCAATTATTGAGGCTATTGCATTTAAATTAATTGTAGCAGCACATGCACTACTAATACCCTACCTATGTACGTGCGCGGTAATAGGATTGCTCCAGCGATTGCTTTGCGCACAAACTCGGGCGATTCAGGCTATGCATTAAATGCCTTTGACGTGCGTCGTGCAATACATAGTGCGCCGTTGTTGGATATAATTGACAAGGCGACAAAAGGCGGCCGAGGCTCTGCGGCCAGGAATGATCCAGTGACTGACTAGCCTGACTACCAATAATCATATAAATCGGTCAGACCGGGTGTTGGATATTCCGGGTAGGATTGGTGCGCTTGGGGAATCCAATCAGCTTTGCTCTTAGTTTCTGTGTAGACAGCTGCAGTAATTTGTACGTATTCTCTTTAACGGACTTTATGGATTCCTAGTAAGCATTATTGGTCTCTCTGGAATTAAACTTCTCCGTAATGATTTCATCTTTCATACAGACAGGTAATATACCAATTTGGATGTGTTTGAGTTTGACTGTCACATTCCAATAGATGTCGCTAGTGAAGTGGCATTTCAAAGTCAATGTCAAATAATTCTTTATTCAAATTGGAATAGCAACACACTCTTTTGAATCGTCTAAGTATTAAAACTACTTCCGGTTCTAACCCTACACCGCTGACCCGAGAAGAACCGGTAAGAAACTTTATTGTGGTGACGGCAAGAATATACTTGTCATCACTCCAACCTCTTGCCGTGGGTGTTGTAAGAGTCAACTAAGGGATTGAAGTATCACTGACCATTGGTTTATTGAAGATTGATGATGGGCGGCAGCGTCATCTCATAGTGGACACAATACTGTGATTGTCAATTCGCTTGCGCAGAGTGGCGATTATGGGCATTTACCTCCTAACGCGTCCATATACGCAGGTAATATAAAAGAGTACGATGTCTATCTCCAGCACGCTTATGTTATGATAGTCCCGTGTTTGTCGCCAATGCCGTCACGTTCTAACAAGTATGCAAGCGCGAAGGTGATGCGCAGCACAATTGACAAAAGCGGAACCATCATAAGTTCATAAGCCAGCTGTAGTGAACTGTTGCCCGGCCACGACATTGGTCTAAGGCGACCAGCGGCGAGCGAATCCATGAGTGGGATCGGGATGCCGATATGGGTACGAGAGGGAGCACCATACGTTTTCCACTAAGCCGGTCGCCTTAGACCGATGTCGTGGCCGCGGCGTTACAGGCTGTGTATCCGTTAATAGGGGTTTCGTGTTTCACTTACCATTGCCTTTGTCATCGGGTCGATGAAGGTCGGGTGGTTTGGTTGCCAGCACGGAGAGCGGATGGTGCGGCACGCCCAGCCCCAGCAGGCCCGCTGGTGGCAGCGCACCCTGGCCCAATAGCGGCAGCGGCGGCGCGCCGTGCGTGGGGAGGTGTGCCGCGTGCATCTGTTGCAGCAACCGTGGCAGGTCCGGCCTTTGTTGCTGTAACAACATGTTCATTTGTTAGGGTTTGACACTTTTGACACTTCGAAAATCATAGGTCTATCTATCTATCTATATCTATCTTGGGACATCTTACACAAATCGACCTAGTCCCACGGTAAGCTCAGTTAAGGCTTGTGATGTGGGTACCAGGCGACGATATATATAATAGATAGATACATACGTACAGATACTTAAATACATACACAGCCACGACCAAGGATCAAATATTTGTGATAAATAAATACACAAATAATAACCTCCAGCTTCGTAGGCAGGGTCACTACACTACCAACTAGGCTACAGAGGCTGACTAAGACTAGGTGGTAGTAAAAGGTACTAGTTGCCACCCCAAAAATAGGGATGAATATACTTTTTCTGGTTTATACTAACTGATTATAAAGGATGGACAAAATATTTGAGTAGGTATTCCCGTTGCCTGTGAACTTTTGGGACTCAAGAATAGGCTCCTAGGGGCTTTGTTGAAGTTTCAGAAGATACGAAGAGTATTTTTCATCACACTTGCTGTCTAAGCGCGCCATTGCTTGCGCGCGTAGCGGGAGTAATAGAAAAGTGAAATTCCCTAGGGAGTAATAGAAATGTCGGTACGTCATTTAATAATATTATGTCTTAAAACTTATTTTTTGGTTGGCAAGTGTGATGAAAAACATTGTATGCATCACGGTCGGTAAGCGGAATACTAACTCGAGTCATAAAAGCCCTCCGCCTAATGGCGTCGGGCTTCTAACACTCTCGTTAGTAATTCCGTACTTACCTCCCTTGATGCACAATGTACTATTTTTTTTATTATAGTTATGTACGTAAACTGATACCTACTACAAGCTACTCACTAACGAGGTACTAGCAGTTCTGAAAATAGAAATAATAATAAAAAATCTCTAAGGGTGTATATTCAGCATCCCATAACCCCACTGGCAAAGGGAACGCACTTATTTTTTGCCATCTTGTATACAGTGTACGTCATAGTTTGTCACTGGCAAACGATCTAGCAGAAAACATATTTTTTATAAATAATTTGGAGCCTATTCATTAAGTCGTTCTGACTCATTAAGTTACTCTTGTAAGAAGCGGAATTTATGCTTTGCTTTCCTAAAACTCGGATTGCGGTACTATATGGCGTTTATTTTTACTCAGGTAAAAAAAAAATATGTTAATTATTTTAGGCAGTGGGGCACCCGTCTTAAAAACATTCAAGTGGAAGTGTATAAAGAAAAACATTTGCAAACGGTATCGTCATAAGTTTAGCTAATTGTAAAACTTTTTTGATTACTTTGTTTCGGTTGGTAATTTGTTATTATTTAGGCACTGCTGTCACATTTCAACAAATCAGAAAAAAGTTTATAACACAATTACCCTCTGAAAGTCTCAGCAGAATACAACAAAAGGGATCGGATATAACAATGGAAGTGCTATTATTATAACCGTTATAGGGTTGGTACGTGTAAGTGTACTTGAATAAGGTGTTCGATGTCTATAAAGGGGTGATTTTACATTTTGCATCCGTTTGATGTAAATAAATTAAAACAGTATGGGTTTTTACTAAAGGGGGGTCAAGGGTGGCACAGGTGGCAGTAGACGTCGTATGAGCAGGTAACTAAAGCTCGGGCGCGGTAGTGAGATTAATACGTGATTGCAAAAGCCCAATTTATGCATGGGCTTCGCGCGACGCAAATCAGCTACTCTGATTAAAGTGTAAAAAAAGCATTTTAGTTGGGAGTGCCGACAGTCAAAGTGAATTGATGTGTCACCGCAGAGCGTCGTGCATTTTTAAACCGTAGCCGGCCCAAATTAAAAGTCCTCCACGGCCCCCTGCCGCCGCGATATTTTAAATTTTAAATGAGAACTCCGCCGGCGGCGGCGACTGAGCGAAATTGATTACTCCTTCTCCATTATTCCCCTTTTTCCACTTTTCCAGCGCTTCCCGTTCGTATCTCGTCTCGTTTAACGTTATTATTATACACTGCGAGTGGTTGCCCGCCCATCTGTCTCGGCCCGCTCTCCGCTTGCGCGCCCGCTGCCGCTTGCGCTCGCTCCGTGCCCCGCCCCGCGCACTCATCTCCGACTCGCCAAGCTTTTTCCGGTCGGACGAGCACGTTCTTTTTTAGCGGCCGAAAATTAATTGGATTTTCGCCGAGGGTGGAACATATTTTTTATTGGCCGCTCACGGCTGTGATTTATTGTGTGTCAAAAGGTGGCGAGCGCCACTTAGCTAGAGTGCTTTTCTACAAAAGGGAATTTTTAAATTCCAATTATATTTTTGGTCCGATTCCTCAGACCCCACGAGACCAAATTAAACGCGAAAATAATCTGTTTAGCAGGCATAACAAGCGACACGTGTTTGTGGTATCTTTTATGAATGAAACTTGATATAAACGGAAATAAATGTAGGCGTCGAAACAAGACTTCGCAAATTCGCAAATTTAGCACTCGGCATTTATATTAAGTATAATTTATATTACAATCGTGCTTAATCTACAGCAATCTTAAAGTGACATAATAAAGTTCAGACGACGCGAATATTACGCAAATGTATGCCTGCAAGCATAATCATTTAGAAAACAAGCAGTGCAGTATCAAGACTAATTCTCAGGTCATAGTAGTTCACCTGGTTTCATTAAACATGCGCCATAAATTCATAAAGCGTGGGCCGAGGTCCTAGCACTCGAAATTATACAAACAAAGCCGTAATTACCGTGTGCACCCGCGTTACCTGTCACCCGTGTACCCGTGTTACCGACCGGTTCCTCGACACGGGTTACCCCCTACGTGCACATTGCACAACCCTAGTCATGTCGACAGGGTTGCCGCGTAATCTCTATTGTATTCCCCATCTGTTGCCGTTAATAATCTAAGCTATGTTTATTTCTATCTCTACGAGCTATTTTATAAACACCAGTAATAACAATAGGCACGCAATTACACATTTCCTAAACGTACAACGCCAGAGGGCATTGTTCATTGAAATTTCGTAAATACGAGTATTAATAATTGAAATCAGAATATGTATGCCGAGTACAATAATATTTGTTTAATGCGTCAGAGTGAAGAAGGGTTAGTTGGTTGTCTCGGCGTCTTGTTTATTTAGTTGGGAGGTGGTAACCCTATCTCCCTCACAGATTCTTATGAATGACAATATCGTAAATCAACCATAAACAGGAAGACAGTTAAAAATAATGAACCCGTAGGCACTTACTCTTATTTGCTTTTGAGTCGCAGAGTTCGTTACATTTTTGTAAGCGCATAATTTAGTCGTGATTAAAGAGCAAAGCAGCCTTAGGGATTAAAACTTGATCCTCTTAACGACGTTTGCGTATATCCAGCTAAGTTCGTAGGAGTCTGGTGTTACGGGGATTATATTATGAACTAGAAGTTATATTAAGTTTCTTTCAGAATTATTATATCTAACTAATAATGGTAAGACAAATGCTAGACATATTAAAGATATATTTGATACGATAATAATATCTGTGGGATTGTATCTATATGATACAGCCTAAAAATATTACGAATAGGTTGGTATGCTAATGGTTAGATTGAATAATTCCTTGGAGAATAGTGAATCCTTCCAGCTTCTGCCAAGGTCAATTTGTTATTCAAACGTAAGCGAGCAGAGAGAGAAATCACAAGGTATCAGACATTTTAAATATGGGTGGAGGCATGGTCCCGTAGGAATTAAATAGATGGAGGCAGGCGCGACAGGCAATCTTTGTAAAAATACTTACAACAGGTACAAAGTTACGTTATTTGTTTCCTTTCTCAGATACCTGTGATACTATTGTTATTATTTAAATTGAATGTGATGGCTAGAACATTAATAACGCATTTTTGAATATTAATTTGTACAGTGCTTATTCTCTATGGAGTAGAGTAACCCCTCTGGTTTAAGAACCCCCACTGCTACAGGATCAGGACATCATTTCCTGAACTGTTATTTAAAATCCAATTAAAAATGGCTTCTATTTACAAATCAAAATTGATGTTGGTTCAAAGTCGGGAGTCTACATTATTACATTGGCAAGGGTTGCAGGTATTTGTAAAGGAAAATGTTAGGCTTCCATCCGCGCTCGCGTCTCGGCGGGATTACTCTCGATTTATAAATGGATAGCGTGCGGTACAGCTCAGATTTTTGCGTCAAAATATTTCCCTGAACACCGGGAAGCTTTTGACACAAATACGGGGCTCGGGACCTCTGCGCTGAGCGGGTTACGGATTCACAAAACAAAGAATACTTTTGCGATTACTGTAACGTTGTACAACTAGGAGTAGGTACCTCGTCGGTTGACAAGCAAAACTCACTAATTAACAAATACCTACATGAAATAAAGCTCGTATCTCAGTTCTGACTTAATACTGACATAAGAGGTTGCTAAGAGTAGTGACAGTTTTTATAGTGAGTTTTGCTTGTCAGCCGACGAAGAATGAGTGAAGCGTAACAGCTCTAATAAAATGCCACTAAGCTATGATGAATAGTTTTAAAATCTAGAACATTGATATTGTAGAACCAACAGATGACCATAAAACGAGTTACTTAACGATAATGCTTATTGCTTTTTTATTGCTCGGACAATTAGAGCACTCCGAGTAGCATAAGTGGCTGGTAATCTGTTTCTATATCATTAACCCACAATTAGTTGCGTTTTAATAGTTCTATCGAGAGACGAGGAAAGTTTCCATTCTAACGCCGGAATAATTAAGATCAGTTAGTTTGCGGTTGGAGCACATTAAAGTGCGATTACAGCGATTGCTCCGCCGCTGTCGGATTAAGGTATTGCTGCTGCTTTAAAACAATTGATTGATTGCTTTACATTTTGCCAATTGACGCAGTGGTGTTGGCAATTAAAATTTATTGATGACCTAATGGTTAGACGATCTCTGTAATAACATGTTGCAATGTAAGTGTGACGCAGAGATTTACGAGTTAAATCTAAATATATCGCAGGGTGACACGAACACATTAAAAATAAAGGCTATGTTCTGATAAAAATATAGTAATTAAACGGTTAAAATCACATGCGTCAATCAATTACTATGCGCGTTCACGCTTCGCGGCTCCAAGCGAAAAAAGTGAGTCGCGAAAGGTGAACACGGGCTCAGTGTCTGATAATGGAGACCTAGGCTCTCCGAAACATGTCGCCTGTAGATTTACAGTTTATATTCAATGTTCTGATATATTTGACATTGATTGTCCAGGCTTAGTAAAAGCAACATTCCGTAATAGAAAATGTAACTGAATGGATCAACAAAGAATTAGGATGACAACATTGATAGCCGTCCGTCCCCATTGTATCACAGTTGATAACTATCGATATTGTGCCTCAAACCACCCGCCCGTGAACGGCATAAAACGACGACATAAGCTACAAAGAGGGTAGTTTATTGAGACAGGGTGGGGGCGCGGCTAACGCACCATTAGACGCGAGCCGGCAACACGCGACGCGCCAACACACATGTTACACTTTCAACATAATTGCTTTTATCATTTACAGTTAAACACAAATACTACATTACAAAGTTTAAGGCACATTAAGCAGCTAGATGTAATTTGATTCGAACAACGTTATCCTCCCTTCCGATATTGTATTATTTTTAAATTAATTTGTCATGCTACAGAAGCCTAGGTATAATGTTTTGTTGAAATACCTATTAAGACCACAACAAATACGACAAGCTGAAAAAGGAATGAATAAATCCTTAGGTAAAAGAAAAACTCGTGAGCCGGATGAGTCGTAAAACTGATTTCATTATTTCATTGGAAGCGACGACAGCCCCGGCCCTAACTCACTGCTTGAAAAACAAGCGCCTAAGCGACGGGGAAAAGTTAATGCGGTAGCCGAGCGGGGCAGACGCACAAGAAATACCGAGGAGCTACACGATCCCATGCAATATTTATCACCGCCGCGAACGTGCCTCGGAAAAAATGACAAATTCATGTTTCCCCTCTCAAACTCCTCGCCGCTACCCCGATTTATTCTCGTCGTAATTTTTATCAGAGGGCGCGAGAACCGACGTAAACTAGACAGAAATGTTTTCGCGACTCGCTTGTTTATAGAGCCATCGACGGGGAAACAGATACGCTCTATTTACACGGCGAGCACTCGTGTTTGCGCACCTATCTCGAGAGATAATGTTGCATAAACGAGATACATAATACACTTGTTTATTCCGCACAATTACTATCGCAGATATAGATTTTCTATTACAAATAAACGTATCGTAAATTCTGATTAGATTATTAGTCATAAAGCGTTCGATGTGGGTTGCTCGTGCATCTGTATGTGACGGGGAGCGTCTTGGTATTGATCGGGAGTTTCGTGAATATTGTTTCAATGCGAACATTTGTGTCATGTATAGCTGAACATGAGAGGGTGCGAGTGTCTGGAAGCTATTACCTCGAGGTCGGAGCCTCCCCTCAAACCGGTGGTGCGGAATAAAATCAGAACGAGAAATGATGCGCCCGCCGATAACGGTACGCAACGAGCCTCCCGACCTGTGCTCAGCGGGTCTATCAGCCGCGCTTACCTCATATTGTCACCGTATGAGTGCGTACCCTACACAACACGCATTTCTCTACCTTACCCTCTTTCGACTCAATAAGAAGCCAGTTTATTTGATATACTCGTAGATTGAAACAGACAAGTACTGCTTCAGACAGTATTCATAAATTGTTACGGAAAAAGTCATAAAAAAAACTGAAACCATTTAAATAAAATACGATTAAAGTCAACGACAACAAATATAAAAGCGCCTAAACTGAAACAAGAGGATCGTAAACAAAAGCAAGACGTTTAAATTTGGAAACGGAGCACTCTGCAAGACGGTAAGTGATTTTAATAGGCAGGCAAACAGAGTCCCCAATTTGAAGAGTATTCCCTCTTCACAAATCGGCGCGCGGTGGAATCGTCGCAAATCAGACGGGCCGGGGAGGCCACTCTCCGGGGAGAGCCCCTTTGATCCCTAGCTGACCCGAAAATAAAAAAGGTTCGTAATAAAAAAGGACCGACATACGGAAGGTGGCGCAGCTTTTTTATTTAAATTAGAGTATTTTATAGGGGGAGACGATATTGCGTTTTGCCGGTATCTCGAAAGCTGTTCAGTAAATCTATAGGTAAATCCTCGTCGGGGCGTTGAACCTTTAGCAAATACTTAGGGGATCTTTAGGCAGGTAGATTCTCTCATATTCAAGGTGTTTTCGCACCGTATAAGCGGCATAAAAGGTTCTTTAAGACCGAGATGGTAATACCCGAGACGCTTACGAGATAGAGTTTACGATTTGTTGCTTGAAGAATTGTAATGTGGGACATAAACTTGGCTGGCGATGCTGCGGATGAAATGTGCGAATATGCGCAAACCATTTATTTGATTCTTGATACGAAGCCAACGACACATAAAGATCTATCTGCAAATATGAGTAGGACGCTAATCTATTGCTAATTTTGCTACAAAATCCGCTTTCTATTAAACTGCGCCAAGTTAATTATAGAACTGTGGGTGGTACTGGTTTTAAAAATAGGGAAGAGATCAGTCGCAGGCCGAGGTGGTAACAATGTGGTCCGTGTGATCGAGTTGGCACGCAGCCAGGCTCCAGCCACAGACGGCGCAACGTCAAGTGACTTCCACCACTATTTTCGCCCTCATTATCTTTAAAGTGATTTATTTCAGTCCCCGCATCTACAAAACTAATAGATAGGTATCTATTTACATTAACACATGCCAAGCGTTAACACATCGCGAGAATAGGTCGCACTAACGACTTGGCACGAGTGCGAGAAGCCTCGAGTGTAATAGACCGTCGCGATGAAGCGCTCACGCCGCTTCGCTCAAAAAGTACAATTAGAATATCGTGAAATTAGTTAGTGCGGCAATTTGAGGACGGGCTCTAATTCGCGCCTGGAAAGGTGTGGTTAGCATCTCGTATGTAAATGCTAACAGCGTAGTCATTAGGCTGATACGCTGGTCGCCCACGCGGGTGACAAATGGTCGCTTCACATGTGTAAAGCCGTAAAACACGCGGCACTAATAATTACCGGCGGGGTCATCACGATAAATTAGTACAATAAATTATTATTTTCTTTATAAATTGGTCGACATTGTAGTTCGCTGTAATTTTATCAGGCGGCTGGCGCGCGGCCAGATCGTCTAAGATCGTTTAATTAACGAGCGCCGAACTTTCGACCTGTTGAAAGCGCTTTTATAGAATCCACTCGAGTTTCGTACCTGCTCAAGTTTTCAAGTCTTTTACAGTTTTATTACGAATTGAAAGCAAGCTTAATTATATTTCGATTAATTATTTTAGTAAAAAAGCAGTTTGTCATCGTGGTCGAGACAGGCGAGGCAGCTAGTCATGCAATCAGTCGCATAACTAAGCAAAGAGTGGACTGTTTGGACAGATGCCACGTAGAGCAGTAGTCGCTAAACATTCCACGCTCGCATTTACAACCAACCTACTGCTGTGCAAACAAGACACGTGTAGATTTAATCGGTTTCGCATGAAAAGCTGCGCTCGTGAATTTGTACTGCTAACGAATGTTACGCGCAATATAACGTTTAGACTGTACTCAGTGAAGGCATAGATTACACGCTTGATTGCTCGTTGCAGTTTTTGCTGGGACAATTGTAAGTTGCTTACTTATACTTCCGGCGATTAATTAGGTAATTTTTTGTGCCTTACATTCGATTTATGAGTTGTTGCTAATAAAGCTACAGTAGCAAGTTTAAAATGGGTATCTCTATGTCAGAATTGGCAGTAAATTCGTTATGTATGGTTAAATAAACTTACCCCAATTATGGCATTGAGTTCAGTCATAGTGACCTGTTTCGCCCGCTCCACGGCCGTGGCCACCTGCTGTTGGTGTTCTTGTGACAGGAACGGTAAAATTTGAGCTATTATTGCATTCAGCCTTTTTGCTATTTCCGTCTGAAAAGAAAAATCCATGTTAAATAGGTACTTATTAGATTAACAATCAATGGGATAATCACGTATGGCCTTCATTTATCTAATTACATGTAGAAATATAACCAACCTAATTTCATATAGGTAGGTAGAATTTAATTACAAATGACGAAAAGTACCTATATGTCAAATAGACATACTGTATTCAAAGTACGTGATTACCCACATAATAGTTGCATGTAAAACATTTTATGTTCCAGAAGATTATAGCAACGGAATAAATAAAACAGTATGAGTTATTCCGATGCTCAAATGTTCTGAAATGTTCTCGATGTTATGACCAATCGTTATCGAGCATTAATTCTCAAATGTTTCCATGCCAAGAAACACGATACGACACGACGATCACGCGGTCGAACATCGGAATCATAAAATAGTCCAGATAACATGAATAAAAACATGACATTTAAACGGTCACAGATTGATTGAGAGCAATTTAAATTCAGTGATCTATTTCTTTGTATAATATCAACATTTACATTCAATAAAAGCTGTCATCGGCTAAATTAACGCTAACTGGACGTATTTTACATACAAATGACACCAAAAGATTGCTACATTCCAATACAGTATTTGATTGCACTTATTTATTTGGACGTGACATTGGGTTGCTTGACGGCACTGACGTTTCTTAAAAGTAGAAGTCGTGGGTTAGTGGTTCGGTTTTGTCGTTTTAACAAATAGAACCACAAACACTGAGAATCAGCTAAACATCGTAAACGTTGTTAGATCCCTTTAGCTACTCAATTCGTGTCATTGTAACGCGTGTGAGCCACTAGTTTGTATTATTGAATACATATCGTAGGATTCGTAGGTAGGGGAAACTTGCCTAATTCGTACCCCTTAAGAGAAAGTGCTAAATATCAGGATATATAAATAAGAAATTAATAGGTTTATTATATCAAAAGAATCTTTATTTATTTACTTATCGACTAAACTAACTAATTAATTTTGAACTTCAATATATTCTGAGATAAACATAATTTAAAAAAAAGTGGAAAAAGTACGATTTAAGACTATGTATTCCAAAATCGTACCTCTGTATCCCTATTTCGTACCGGCATAACTTAGTATGAAAATTAAGATTGTATAATTATTTATAGTCTCATTATTATAGACAATGATATTCAGGGATATTAGTAATATATATTTAGCCACTAATCTTATTATATTGTTGACTTTCTTGCTTGCTTATTTCAGATTTAAAACTAACATTTTAACGTTTTTTTTTCAATCCTTAATTGTTTGTCGGACTGCATAATTACATGGCATTGTCAAAAATAACATAAGGAGAATATTTCTCGACTCCAGCACAATGTCAGTGGATCCAAACTTCATTGCGTAGGTACACAAATTATTGTCTCTTATTTTGTTTCCTCCCTACAACATGAGCCTGAACAAAATTCTTTTTTTTTTTAATTTTCTAAATAATATACACAGAGAGTTATTTTTATAACTTTACATGACTAAGTATTGTATTATCCATTGGTTATGTTTATCTTATACAGTCAAATAAACGATTATTCCTAAAACGTACCGGTACGAAATAGAACAAAGTGATGAGTACGATTTAGGCATAAGATAACTAAGATTTAAAAGTTGCCGTAAAAAAAAATGTTGTTAAACTGACGATAATATTTCTCGTAATTAATAACGTAAATAAGTAAAGAATTAAGCAAAATACTTATAATTTACATAGCTAATTGCGATCAAAATTGAAATCCTTAAGAATCGACCTTAACTGTTACTCGAAAATAGCGAAATTAATAACTTATTGGATAATTTTCGATGGAGTGCCACTGTGGGGTTGTTTCTCGAATGATGTTACACACCGACCATTCAAGTTGTTCAGTTTTATAAAACTTGCGACGCTTCAGCAGTTTCAATTCAGAAGATATTGATGGGGTACGATTTAGGCAGTAGTACGATTAAGGCAAGTTTACCCTACTGACTGCTAGTTCTAGGTATGCTGTGATTGTGTGTGTACTCGTACTTATATCTCGTACTCGTAGTATTTTATGTACTTAAATCTTAGTATTTCTCATCGCCGAGTACAGGTGCACTCAGGTCGTAAACATTTAGCACATATAGATAGATACCAACCGATTAGTAACGCGATGTTAGTTATTAAATATGCTCGTATAGCTAAACCATATCCTTCACCATAAATCAAAGCTAAGAAAATTGATAATTATGTATACGATCAAATAAATTGCATCGTAGCACAGATACAATTAACGCGATAAACAATATGAACGATGAATGAAATGATAAATAGTTGGCGTGCCATATTCATTGGCTTTGTACGTGTATTTTACGTTTAAATGCACAGTAATTTTATTCACAGATCCGCTGTGAATCGAGCACGAATTAACATAATGAGCCCGCGGAGTATGATGCGTTTAATATGACCCTGTAAACACGAAGTCTGCGTCAGCCGATTTTATTAATTATTAAATTTTATTCAGTACGGATTTCCCAAAATGATATTTATGAGTGCCGATTGATTTCATGAGCACGCCGATTATAATTGGTCGGCGGTTGTGCGTAGCGTAAAGCTACATAATTGTTTAATCGGATTACGGATCGATGGCAAGCTTACCCGGAACAGGCAGATATGGGCGTAAATCATATAATTATGATTGCTAGATAGATTAAATATTCGTCATGGCTATCAAGTACCTATAAGTAGGTAATAATTAAAATTAATAAAGTTATTACCTACTTAGATAAATAAAGTAATTATTTAAATTCATAAGCAAATTATAATATTTATTTACGGCCATTTCGATCGAGTTAAGAAGGTACATTAAAACAAACAATAGCTTCCACCAACACTAGTATTTTAAAGAAAACATATTACAATATTTGCAGAAACAACTTTTCAGTTTTAACTACTTAAACAGAGCAGAGAGATTACTCCGGGTAGTCCCGGCGCTAAAAGCTTTACTCAGTTTGAATGAAAACGAAAATTCATTTTCGAGATTCGTTTTGTTTTTATTATTTGAAACAGACGTTCGTTAGTACCAACAAGTAGAGCTCGCAGCAATCGATTCACACAATAAGTGTTTCCTTCTCCCTAGAAATGTAATAATAAAAAAATGTGTAGGTACCTGTACCTATAGGACTCCAGTCTCATTACATCGGTTCGTTTCAACCATGAACGGAGCGTTAGTGAATGGCAACAAAGGGTCCCGTCACTTAATGTTTAAGGGCTCACGTTATTCTGAATATGTGCTGCTTTGATACTTAATACTTGATAAATTTGGATTTGCAATTGACAGGATAATATTGCCATAAATTCCAAAACAGGTGATCAGAATTTTTTGTAATTTAAATACAAAATAGTAGTTTATGCCACTGCATGGTACGTAATTAGAGGTCTGAAAACACGAGTGTAGTTTTATAAAACGATTGAAACTTGGAATAAATGGTTTTAGATTCTATCATTTCAGAAATTTTCGGTGGGCAGATCACTTGTTACCAATTACGAGTAAGCTAGTCTACCCCAGCCGTTTGTCCTTCGGAATAGCAGCCCCATTCAGCGCGGAGCAGCGCACGCTCCGCTGCAACAGCGCTGCATAAAGGGCGTCGCCCGGCGGTGTCGCTGCACCGCAAATTGCACTTCTATTCCGCTTCGCTAAATAGCTGGACTGTTTGTCGCTACTGCCTTGTTACTGCGGAACTGCTCTTTATGAACTTCGATAGTTGTAAGTACGTATGAGAATTGGAGTTGTAGAATATTGTTTGTTACAGGAGTCGAATAAAGGATGTACCTATTCACTATTTTAATGCGTATTAACCCTGTTATCTTAGTACGTAGAAACTGACGCAATAAGAGCTTAATTATTAGCTTTAAAATAATCATCAATCTGCGCAGGCTGTAGATAAGTATTAACATCGCTAGCAATAGATAGGTACTCCTAATAGTTATTCTAGTTCATCGTCTGTCCGTCCCAAATCGTTACACTACAATGTACGAAGCAAAATAAGAGCACTAGGCGTGTCGCGTATCCACATATGCCAAATGTTACAAATGTAGGATATCTATGCGGGTACAGTAAGTATCTACAGCCAAGGTGTTTCTGTCGTGTTGGATGAGCTGTACAGTTCTGCGTCGACGCCGGCACCGCAAATGGCAGCCACACAAAGCGCAAGACTCGTTTGCGAATACATATGTGTAGTTTCTAGCGTTCATCGTCTAACATGTACAACGTACACCTATCAGCCAGTTCCTGTTCTTACGTAAATGTGTACCGTTGTACATGTACAATTGTACACTATCTGTGGATCTCGGAGAATGATACTGATGTAGGTACCTACCTATTTAGAATAGAATGATGGATATTTATTTTAAGAGTGCATCATACATAGTGTTAACTGACAGTGTACCTAATCGCAAATATGTAATAGGTATATTATTAACTTTTCAATTACAAATCACGGAAATCAGAATTGTTAACCATAGTCATACCTACAGTAAACAGCTTGCAGTTAAGTAAACGTGTTATTAACACGTTGCTGCAAAGTGCGGAAAATGGCAAAATAGTGTTTTATAAATCGCGTGTATTGGCGGTGTAACCGCGCTGGCGGCAGGCGACACAACCCGAATTACCGCAAATTACATTTTCATTCCCTCCCGATGCCTCGCCGAGCTACATCGTGTCCGCATTAAACAGACCTAGCTTTCAGACCGTGAGAACTCATTTTATTTATCTCGCTTATATTGAGTTTCTGGGACGCGAATTAAATAGATTACATTAACTTGACATGCGATCTGTTAATGGGAACTAACTTCATTACAGCTTCTTATTCTTAGCTTCCGACAAATAATAAGGTTAATATAATATTAAATTGATTGCAAACTGTAATTTAATTTATTCTGACTTTATGTATCTGCCTATAAATTTTAGGGTAAATTTTATTTTACGTAACACTATCGTAAAACATAATTATGCATGTTCAAATTTATTACGTATAGTATTATCATAAAATAGCCCCAGTGTAATCATCCATGATGCGTGGATAATGTGATAGAGACCACATTTCACGGCTTCGTGGGTTCAGTTCCGACCGAAACCAGCACATAATCCCATTGCATTCCCATTATATCGCGGGCCGTGCTTACGCCGTCCAATAGACACGAACAAAGAGCCTCGAGATTAAAACATTTCATTGACTTTACAAGTCGAAAAATCTCGTACCATTTGCACTGGCACGTACATAATTATAGCTAGACCGGCAGCCACGAGCGGCGGAATAAAAGCGGGCGTACAAAAGAGCCGCAAAAATACGTACTTTTGCGAGCTCTCCACAAAAGATATAGTACGGTTTGTCATTAAGGAGTTCATCCCGCGCGAGAAATAAAAGAGGAACGTTGGGTTTCAGGGTGAGCGGGCGCCGGGGGTGGCGAGGGCTGCACTAATGGCTCCGACACTCATCCGCTAATGCCGCCCGTGACTCCTCTTTTTGCGCGATTTTCACGTGGTTTAGTCGGTTGAGCTTTTAATCTGGCACTGCATCTTGCCTGCGGTGACGCTCCATTTGTCCCCGCACTACCCTCCATTTAAACCTCCATATCTAAATTAATCGGAGTCGTGCACGTCGGCTCTTAAACACGAGAGCAGGAGTCACTTGGGAAATTAAAAAAGTTTACCACAGTTTTATTGTCACTGTTCCAACGGAGCACATATTTTACAAACAGTAAACTGATAGTGCTCGGCGTGAGCATTAAATTTAATAGTTAACACGTACGGTGGTTGAAATGGTAATGCGAATTCTCAAGAAGTCTCGCTTATCTTGCAAATGCAACCGAGTGCAACGCATGCGGCGAGGCTGACCTAAATGGAGGCGCGGCCGCGCCACGTGGTGCAATTTATTGTCTTCCCTCCCGGAACGAATGTCGACTTCACACACGGCGCGGAATAAGCGAGTGCTTGAACGTTACTACATAAATTTGTTATGTCTGTTTTGTGTTAGCGGGACGTCCACGCCTCGGTGGCCGGGGAAGAAACGACCGGGAGCTCGCAACTTTTCCGTCCCGACCACTCCGCCCGCTGAACTTTTACCGCGATTGTTTTGTGAAATTAAACCGGACGCTTCCCAGTAAACTGCGGTCGCGTCCTTCATTACGCGTCGAGGCTCCGTTTCATAAATTATTTCATGCACGTTATCTTCGCGGCGAAGTTTCCACACTTTATTAAACAAAGCAGTCTCGTAAAGGCCACTATTGTATTAAAAGCCACGACGCGGTCGCTCTTATGGCGCGGTAATAAATAATTCCTCCGGCGAAATGGCAGTCGAGTCGATAAATGGGCTATTATTGCAGCAGACAGAGGCCAACATTATCATCGATTCGTATCGCATTCGCTCAGCAATAATTGTTTAAACACAGCCTGCCGCGGTACATTAGCGGCTGGATGGCGCACATCAATAATGTAACTACATATTCCTGCCCACTGTCCTCGCGGGTCGTTAGCTTTCTAATTGCACCTTACATATTAATGGCCTTAACTACTCTGCTTATTATGCTGACAATGTTTTCGTAGTTTACGGTAAAAAGAAATTTGACAAATAGTAATGTGGGAACACATGTAGTCAATTTATCAAGAGTAAAGTGCTACTGAAGGACAGCATTATAAATTACTTAAAATAATTGGAGTTCGAACGCCCGATACTCGGAGAACCGGATCGCGCCTGCGCTCGCCGCCGTCGATATTCATTAAAGCAAAGAGTGTAATTATGTAGGACAAGTTTATTCAAAAGCGGCTAGAGGAGGTAGTGATCAGGCACATCGTTATCTCGGTGTAACACTGTCGCCCCGATCAGAGACGTAATTGCGATCCAGTGGATCACCGAGTGGCGGACAAGTGCTGCTGTCAATCATTAATGTCGCTTCCAGTTATATACAATCATATTAACAGAAAAGAGAATGTCCATCTGGCGATTATACCGCAGACACTTGCAATGTTAATATCATAGCCAGTAGCGTTTAATTGGCACTTAAATAGTCTGTAACGTAACTTAATTCATCGATCCCAATAAAATATCCATAAAACTGCAAACAGGCTGTTTTATATTCTTATTAATGGATGATAAGCAAGTTTTTGCAAACATTAAGCCTGCCGCTATACTTTTAATTGGATTCTAACACGACAAATCGAGTTGCTTCACGACCGATGACAAATCATTAAGTATTCAAGGATTGATCGCGCATTGTAATGAAAGTAACGAAAACGGTCGCTTGACACGCGAATGGCATCGATCCCGAGTATCGGATCGTGCGATTGTCATTTTATTACCGATAGCTTAATGTTGCGTGCGTCGAGCGACGCAAACAAGGCTGTAGCAGCGGCATGTGGTCACAATAGTGCGCGTCCGAGCCATGTCCTCTCGTGTTGACTCGAATGTTTCTCGCCAAACAAAGAGCCAGCTTCCTAGCTACCCCTGTTTGTTTAGGTCCCGCCAAACGTTTATTGCCCATTGTGTATCTTGCTTTTCGCTAAAGCGTAAAGCCTTTTTGACTAGGCACTTTTTCAAGTGTGCTTATTTATAGCGATGTTGATTACTGGAATTTCTGAAGAGGTCAAGAGGCAGCGGTAAATTTTAATGCGCAAAAATTCGATTGGTGCAACGCATGTAAAAAACATTAAGAGCTTGTTGATAAACTGTCTGTTCACGTGGCTAAAAGCAATAATAAGAACGAATTCTTCAATATGCTGAATTGGGCAATTTGTAGGCTTTACACTAGATAGTTTCACAAGCAGCGGTAGTGACCAATCAGCGTGCACGGTTTTTTGCCGACATTAACGAGCCGCTTGTAATGACTCGCGTTTCCGGCGCCGCGGGCTCCGATCGCTTAACACATGTATTTGTGTTTGAACAAGAACAATAGCGTGTGACAACTAATATTATATGTAACATTACAGCAACAATTAACAGCGCACAAATAAACAAATTGAAACAACTCCGCCCCGATTAATAAGTTCATCGATGATTACGTAAGGCAAGACTGAAAGGCGTCGATATTCCTGAGACGATTTTAACGATTTTCAATCAAAATGTTGCATCAATGTTTTATTGCGAGAAGCAACGATTTTAAAACATTTATATTGGTTCTATAAAACTGCGAAATATCAAGCGCATGAATGTGAATATAGTTCCAAAAAATGCTATTAAAATCGAACGCTCCCGAGTATCGAGTTAGTTCCGCGCGGATGAGCATCGATTATATTTTTAGTTCGCAGCGACGGCTCGGCGAACCGTAGTTAGCTATAAACGCCAGATATCAACCGCTATTTTGGATAATAACATCAATACCGAGATAATTTAATATCAAAACAGGTACATTAAATCGCTACAGCGTTTATCTTGCAGCAGTCCACGTGGACTCGGCGGCTACAAATTATTTATTTTATGGGCGCGGATGCTACCGCAACATAATGAGTTTAACTATTCGATACTACATTATAAATATGTTAATGAGTGTTATCGGTAATTAAGGAACTTTCAAGTGAAATATGAAGAGGTTTTCTTTGATTTTTATTACGGTTGTGAGAACATTCTCAGCATAGCTTTTATCTACATCTTTTACACTCGAGCTCACGATCCATCAATGTTACACGATTAAGTTCTACAGTTATATATGTTAGTCTTCAACAACAGATACCATTTATCGTGTCCTGTATGATATTGATTACCTGATTATACTAAATCCCAGGCTGTGTTTTGGATAACTATATCTGTGCTATCGGATTATTTTTGAACGATAGCTAAACTGATAGTGCTTTGGTAAAGTTATGAATAGGTACTGGATTTAGTGTGTCGATAAAGGACATTCGACAGTTATTATTATTACGAGTACGAATTATCTAGCTTCCAAAACCAATCTAAATAACAGATATAGTGCACATAAGTCACATACCAATCGAATATCAAATATCATTACTATTTAGTTGACCGAGTTGATTGGTTTATTTGGTATGTCAAACGTAGGTATTTAACTGCTTGTCATAAACATAACATGGAATAAGCTATCTATTACCGAACCTGTCTCACGATACTTTTTCTTTGAATTCTCTTTCGGTATCACGGGGGAGCTAGGAAGGGCCAGTGCAGTTAAATATGTACCCAAGTGCAGCGTCTGTGTGCAGCTCTTGTTTACGAAGACCGTTTGCTCTGCCGTGTTTGCCAGCTCGTCTGTACTGACGAGAGGGGTTCGATTCCGCTATTACTTGACATTTTATTTTATTATTTAAATACTCACAAGCTTGTCCAATGGGATTTGATTACAATCTATTATAACTCAATATGAAGGCAGGTACTAAAGTGTAAATAAATGTGTGTCGTCAATATACTTACAGTCTGCCGATTTATTAGGTATGTGAATAGCAATATTGGCAATGAACATTAAATGTAACTACTTTCTTCAATCATAACATAATACTATAAACATCTACATTTTACCATCTCTGACAAAAATATATGTCAATGACGACGGATAAGTAGAAATAGTATAAAACTATAGGTAAACAGCATTTCGGATTAGACGCTCATTAATTAACAAATAACATAAAAAAGACTTAACCCTTAGGTGCATACAGTATCAAAAACGATACGACCGAAATGACACATGTCTAAATAAGTAATCAATTGCGACTGTCACACTGAGCAACAGAGTTCTAATTGGCATCGATTGTTTACATAAGTCATTTCAGAAATAGAATGTGTGATACCATATGCACCTAAGGGTTAACAAAACGCAAACAGCAGTTAATAAAATACAAATGATAAATAAATAAATAAATATCTTGGGACATCTTACACAAATCGACCTAGTCCCACGGTAAGCTCAATTCAGGCTTGTGATGTGGGTACACTGGGTACCAAGCGACGATATATATGTATAATAGATAGATACATATAGATAGATACTTAAATACATAGACAGCCATGACCAAGGAACAAATATTTGTGATAAATAAATACAATAATGCCCTCCCGGGATTCGAACCCGGAACCTCCAGCTTCGTAGGCAGGGTCACTACCAACTAGGCTGCCAACTATGGAGGCTGACGAATGACTGATATTTTAAATTTACAATTTACAAACCATAGAATTCTTACACTTCAGCTGTGTTTATAGCATGCAGTGAGAATAGCTACGTTACGGTATTTTCGTGGACAGGGGCCTGTTTGCAGAGAAGGATTGCCCCATTGTTTACTATCTCTTTGGCTTGAGCAGCCGGATCTATGGCGGAATCCTTTTGTTTTACTTATATCTTCATATCATAGTAAAGGTTTGTTGTGATCGCGTAAAACATAACAAAGAAGTCTTCGTGAAAATGAAATATCTGGAATCTCTATAAAAATATTATTACTATTTTTTACTTGACGTCGTAGCGATTTACACTGTTACGAAATCGTAACCAACCTAATAACAGCTTACAGATCTATTCCTTTTTTTATAAGTTAAATAAAGTATAGGTATTTGTAATCTGCCGGATAATTAGCACCTTTCATCCATGAAGTGAAACTCCCCCTTTCATCAATACAATTAGAAAGTGGGTGATAGTCCACTTCGTGCTCTAGTATCTAGTGCCACACTCGTGCTAGACTCACGGATTTTTAATACCATACACAAATAAAGCCACATTGGCAGTACGAAGTGCATGTTTTAATTACAACAATTAAACAAATTCAGGTTCGTTGCCGGCCTTATTTATTCGCCGCGAGGGCGACCGCACACCGCAGGCCGCAGCCGCGGTCGCCCCCTCTTCTAATATTAGACTTCTTTGGCTATATTTGTTTAAACTAAGCGGATTTTCTCTAATGCGTGATTTGTAGCTGTGATAAATGTGATATGATTGAATATGTGAGAGATGGCAAAAGATGTTAATTTTATAAATTATGTTCAATAAAATGGTCACAAATGGATTTATAGATGGCTCGGAATTATGTTTAATCTGTCAACATACGTAGTTTATTCAAGATTATTTAATGTCACTAGGTGACACACAATATTTCAATACGTGTATATATTATATTAGACATTTATATACAATATTTTTAATAATACCTACTAGATACATACTGCAAAACACCCCAGGGGTTGGCTTGTGTTACCTAAATAGACTACTTAGTATTTGTGATAATACGTTACTTAGTGCGGGATTTAGGCATATAAGTATATCAAGGCACTTTCAGAATCCTCTACTTCCCGGTAAAATTGAATTTCCTGGTCAAAACAACGGTGCTATAATTACAATTAGGTCCGTGCGGAGCATAAGTACGTTAAATTCCGACATGTTGCCAAACGATTCATTTGCTCCATGAATTAGTCATTAGCGGGCACGCTCCAGCCCATTCAGGGCGACCCACCTTTTCTAACGTACTATATATAGGGCACGAGTAAAAGGGATAGATGAAGTTCTGGTTTAGCCGGTAAATGGTTTTATTCCGGCTGTAGGAACATGTGGCGCCTCACGCGAACGCCTTGTAACTATGTTAGTAAATAGTTACAAACATGTTCGTTCCACGGTTTTATGCTCGAGCGAACTATCAAATTATACTAAGTAATATTCATATTAGAAGAGGTTTAAACATAACTAGTGTATGTAAGTATCGCGTACTAATGAGAAGCAAGTGTTAAACAAACATAGATTATGAGTCTCAAAGTTCACTTTGAACTTTGACCGGCGCCTTATCGACTACTGTAGGTATGTGTTGACTTTCGTTATAACTAAGTATGTAATACTTATAAATAGAATCTCGATGTCTTATAGGTATACTTATATTGTGATGAAAATAGTTATTAATTTAGGATATTTATTTAAGTAGGTACCTACTTCGTTGATGATTTGCACGTTATGTTGGTATGTGTTTAATAGGTTTGTTTAGAAATTTGTAATTGGTCACGATGTATTTTTAAACTGATACCTAATTAAATAGTAGATGTTATTTTAGTAACCTAATATCAATATAATATATCTTAATTGAAATTGTTTTATTCCTAGGTAGCCTTGGGTGATAATTTTATTTCAACCAAGGTCATTTTTGCAGATGTATTTCAATACGAAATATGTGTGTGCTAAATTTAGTATATCCTGTATTTAAATATTAACAGCTTGTTAAAATACACAAAAACAATGATAAGCAAGTAGTTCGAAGTTCGATAACCCCTGCAAACATTCCTGTCCTTATCGCTCTTATGCCGTTGATACTTTATATTTTACTTAATTTTATTAAAGAAGCATTATTAAAGTAAGCAATTAAAAACGAAGTCGAGGACAACCGTCATGTGCTCTTATCGCTTTGTTAATTAGCACTGCGTGTTTTACTTTATATTACCTACTTAAAAATCAATCTACGTTCTACGTTGCGTTAACAAGTTCGGTTTTTAGGCTTATGTACCCAAAGGGTAAAAAAGGAACCCTGTAACTTCACAATTCGTCCAGCTCTCTGTCTGAAATGAACAGCTAGTATAGATAATCTGTTCTCACATCAGTGTATTTTATGAAATAAATTGCCTGATTTTTAGAAAAAAAGAAACAGCTACAGTAAATATTCAGCTGATGTAATTTGGTTGCCGCAATCCCAAAGAAAATTAAAAAATACTAGTAATAAATAAAGCCTCCTATGAAACGAATGACATGAATTTAACCATTTTTTGCTTTATATTATTCCCATGTTCACAGAATATTTCTTTCGAAATTTTAAAAATAGATAATGATACGGAAAGTGTATCGTACGCGAACTCTACTGTAAATTTTCCCATAAGACCTAAAATTACAGGGTTCAAAATAAAAATGCTTAAATTAACCCATAACAAAGTATCGTTAGGCCCAAGCATTTGGCAGGTAGCATAAATTGGGCAGTGGGCCCACGTCGCGCCTTCCGGCGATTGCTATCGTGCCGGAAACACGTGGCCGATACCACTAAATTGTACGCTAAACAAATACACGCCAAATATAATATACCTACGTATTCTTAACGTCAGAACAAACAAGCCAAGGTGGGTACTTCTATTGTGAGATTGTGGCAATGCCCTGGGAACGTGTGATTCTCATCATTTATAAGAAAATGATGTGATGTTTCATATCTCAGTTTTAAGTTTTAATGTAATCGGAGCTAGAAGCTTTTCTATTTACATAACATATCGTAAAGAGATATAATACCTACCTACTGATTCACCTTTTAGACGAAAGATAAATACATCTACCGGCTAAAATAAACAATAAAGCAAAATTGTACAAAATTATGCTTGGATAATGCACATAGACTGTTTGAACTGAGTAGAGTGCGTAGTTTAAGATAACCGTAGGTGCATAGCAATATTAGCAATTACATACAACCTCCTCGATTGTATAAACAACTTCAGTATTTATCGAAGAAATAAATATCAACACAATTAGAAACATACAGACACGTGGTATCAATGAAAAGTAGCTATCATATAGTCATTAATTAACATGCATGCAATTATGCATCGTGCGACCGCAGACGACTGCATCGATTGGAGTCATAAGTAATGCACACTGCGGCTGCGGCGGGCACACATGTCCCAGGCACGGATGATACTATTGCACATATGAACATTTCCTGCTATTAGCAGACACCGCAACTAATAATGTATAGTGATAACATTAACTTACGATCGCATACGAAATGAGCGGTTTGTAATCATTGTAATTATGCCGTTTATCGGACTTGTAATGAAGATAAGTCTGACAGGAAAACTACTCGGATAACAGAACAAATTTCTCTGGTAAAATATACTTATAAAGAAACCCGATCGTAGCTGGAAAGAAGATTGCACGAAGATGAGAGAAAATATCAGAGGACATTCGGTAATCGACCTACACTAGATTTGTAGCTAATATTAGGCCCATACTTAAAGCTCTTGTGTTAAGCTACCTAGAAACATTAGAGTACCTAATCGTGTTTAATCTTTAAAATTTGAATCTGGCCTTACGAGTATGACCTCTGTTACGGTCAGCTCGACAGGATTTCTATCACCACAACAAGGCAAACCGGTCATTTTATAATGACATTAGTCATTTAGTATGCCTGTTCCAATATTAGAACGTGCACATCATGAATTATTAAAGCGGATTACCTAATCTAAATACTCGCGATTCGTTTTTATCCATATTATAATACCTACTCACTCGTTAGCGCCAAATCAATCCTAATGGATGGCTAATTAGCATTCAAAGAGGAAAGCATTAATTCAATCAATTACAATCCCAGTCATGCGAATGATCAATAAAAAATAACTGCATATTAATT
>JALPQI010002874.1:0-103709 GCA_025490895.1 Thaumatotibia leucotreta | reverse complement strand
CTGAGCTAGCGAAAGATTCCAAAATTGGAGCCACGAGCGTAGCGAGTGGTTCAAAAACTGGAATCTTGAGCATTGCGAAGGTCTCAAGGCACGAGAGTTGAACAAACTTTGCCGCCAAGTGTAATACAACTTTTTTCCCCTCACTATCGCGAGGAAATATGATTGCAAATCTCATCCAAATGTAAATTAACTTAAAGAAACCATTTAAAACTCAATGTCGAAACGTATCGTAGAATAGAGTTACTTCTGGAATTTAAATATTGCCAATGGCTTACAAAGTCACCCATGAGAACGACCAATTTAACATGTGAGCTCCGATTGCGCATGTTTACTACGGTCATACAGATCCACTTATACTAGGCAGTAGGGGGCTATAGGAATTAGAGCAATGTCAAATTACTTTATTCACAAGTGTGTAAAAAGCGTTTTTACCCGCTCGTATTAAACGATAAACGAGCGCTTTACGAGCTAGTGAGGGGAAAAATAATATAACTCTAAAAAGAAATATTACACTTTGTAACTTGATTGTAACATTTGTAACCTTTAACGACAAATAAGCGTCTTCGTCTAGGACAAAATAATTCCATATTGTACAAATTTATTTAATTTTAACACTAAAACTTTTCACCATACATAATTATTCAATCTCGTCCCCCCTCTTTATCATAATCCCCATTTATAAATGAAAGCGTGTTACATTGTGATAGCTTGAGGAAAATATTGTGTTGTATTAAATGTAACACGCTTTCATTTATAAATGGGGACTATGATAAAGAGGGGGGACGAGATTGAATAATTATGTATGGTGAAAAGTTTTAGTGTTAAAATTAAATAAATTTGTACAATATGGAATTATTTTGTCCTAGACGAAGACGCTTATTTGTCGTTAAAGGTTACAATCAAGTTACAAAGTGTTATATTTCTTTTTAGAGTTATATTATTTTTAACTTTTTAGTTCATTTTATAAACAAATAATAAAAGCTTGTTATTAAAAAGTTTTTTTTTTCATTAATTTTATTTCCCACCTGTTACCACTGGGAACAACTGGGAATTAAAATTCCCAACTGTTACCACCCAGTACCACTAACCACCCAGTAGTTACCACCAAATATTTTATGCCTACGGATTAGGAGGCCTCTCCTATTAACTATACCTACAGATTAGATTAGGAGGTAAATGCCCATAATCGCCACGCTGGGCAAGCGGGTTATCAATCGCAGTATCATAATTCATAAATTTTCTATTAAAGAATGGTCAGTGACACTTCAATTCCTTAATCGGCTCTTACGACACCCGCGGAAAGTGCGGCTGTCCCAGATCAAAGCCTAGTAAGTGTATTTAGCGAAATTTTACAAGAGAGGCAAATAAACATTTTGTTAAAAAAAATAGTAGCAGAGACCTTTATCTCACAAGACTTTGTCTTATATAAAGAAGTATAACTTGCTTTATAAGACAAACTATTGAAACTTAATATATGTATCTTTTTAGAACTTTTATGTGCCTTATTAACAACTGATTACAAAAAAATAATAGAAATGTTATGTCAATTAGAAAACTGAAACCTAGCAAGTGGTACAAAAATGGTAATTTTTACTGCTTGTAAGCAGTAAACTCATAAAATGTCAAGTATAAAATCAAGCTAATGCTTACTTTGAAATCTGGATTAGGATTACCATTTTAATAAGGTAAAGGTAAAATTGTAGTATAGTGCATTGGGGTAATTTCAAACTACAGAAATTTTGCTCGGGTAATTTCGGAATGAATCTTTATTATGATAAAAATAACGGTGTGTTTTATGGTAATTTCAAATAAGACGACTTATGAAATGCAGTCAGCAAAGCACCCTATTTAATTGCAATCTAGAGGATTGCAATGATTTTGAAATTACTGACTACCAGTCCTTTCTCGCACGGCTGTCCCAAATCAAAACCTAGCAAGGGACATTTTTTGTCAAAATAAGTTTTTTTAATGTATCTGCCCCAAATGCTGAGCTGCGTCTAATGCAAAAACACCTGTATTTCTATCTCAATTAGAATCAAAGTTACGAGACCCACCAAACCTAGCAAGGGCATTTCTTACATGCCACCAACATATTAAAAATCCTAGTAAGTAACATTTTCAAGTCCAAAAACCTGGCAACTGCATGCTATACTAGGTTTTTGAGTTTGTAAATGGAACACACTAGGTTTTTGAATATGGAAATTGTCCCTTACTAGGTTTTTGATTTTAATGATTGCCGAAGGGTCGTACAAGAAATTCAAATATAACAATAAATAAAACCTATCAAGTCAGTAATGAGTGAAGTTTACGTTCTAATAGTCGCCGTTCCCGCGCTCCCTGCCTGCGGTTTTTGTCACCGCCCCGTGGGTGTCGTAAGAGTTGACTGAGGAATTGAATTGATATTGACCATTTATTTATCGACGATCGATGACGGGCAGCAGCGTCATCAAAGTGGCCAAAATATTAATGATTGTAACTAAAAGTGTATGTGAACTCAAGGCTTAAGGTTTTAAGTTGGTGACGAGACCAAGATTGTGTTCTAAAAGTGCGCGATTATGGAATTATGCAATTATTTAGGCTTTGTTTACAATTATTTTAGTTTCTACTGACGATTGGTATAGGGCATTTTGGTTGTTAACCGACAAAGAACCGACCAAAAAATTGTACTATTTGATAATAAACAAAATTGGATCTTCGATAATTCATAACGTCACTATCATTACGGTCGTGCATTATTTGTCGGTATTGTCCGTTGTCTCTCTATGTAAGAACCCTGGACAAATTATCAGAAGCTTCAAATTACGACGAAGGTATTGATAAAACAAATCAAATAATGTCAATACTTGTTGTTGTTGCTATTATATTGTGTTTGTCATTTCTTTCTATTTTTTTCCACAACTCGACATCAAACGTGCCTATTTTGCGTGGTCCCGACGCTGGTCCAGTACTTTTTGGGGACTTCACATACACACTGGAATTTCTTCGCAGGTGTCTGCAGGTTTCCTCACAATGTTTTCCTTCACCGTAAAGACTTGTGAATATCAAATGATATTTCGTACAACAGTTTTTGAAAAACTTATTGAATTAACTGATTGAATGTTTATTGCTGTTTTTTTTATTTTCGCTGGTAAGCCGATAGTCGCGTGTGTAGTACTGTTTATACACGTGATATTCGAATGGTATGCACAATTATTACACATGCATACACTCGTAGCAGAAGATGATACCAAAATTTTCTCCTATCATGATCGAAAGAGCTCGCGATTCTGAGTGGAAATCATATTAAAAGTTACAAAAACAAAAAACGAGTGCGAGACAACTTTAAATAAAATGACTCGTTATGGCAATGACCCTACTGGGGGAGGCCTATGTCCAGCAGTGGACATTTATCGGCTTAGAATGATGTTTTTGGAAAGTTTCAATGTGTAGTAAATTGTTAGCAAGTACTTTGCAGCGAAGCTCTGCGGCAGAGCTTCGCTGCAAAGTAATAGCAATACAATAGCAACAACAACAAGTATTGACATTATTTGATTTGTTTTATCAATACCTTCGTCGTAATTTGAAGCTTCTGATAATTTGTCCAGGGTTCTTACATAGAGAGACAACGGACAATACCGACAAATAATGCACGACCGTAATGATAGTGACGTTATGAATTATCGAAGATCCAATTTTGTTTATTATCAAATAGTACAATTTTTTGGTCGGTTCTTTGTCGGTTAACAACCAAAATGCCCTATACCAAACGTCAGTAGAAACTAAAATAATTGTAAACAAAGCCTAAATAATTGCATAATTCCATAATCGCGCACTTTTAGAACACAATCTTGGTCTCGTCACCAACTTAAAACCTTAAGCCTTGAGTTCACATACACTTTTAGTTACAATCATTAATATTTTGGCCACTTTGATGACGCTGCTGCCCGTCATCGATCGTCGATAAATAAATGGTCAATATCAATTCAATTCCTCAGTCAACTCTTACGACACCCACGGGGCGGTGACAAAAACCGCAGGCAGGGAGCGCGGGAACGGCGACTATTAGAACGCAAACTTCACTCATTACTGACTTGATAGGTTTTATTTATTGTTATATTTGAATTTCTTGTACGACCCTTCGGCAATCATTAAAATCAAAAACCTAGTAAGGGACAATTTCCATATTCAAAAACCTAGTGTGTTCCATTTACAAACTCAAAAACCTAGTATAGCATGCAGTTGCCAGGTTTTTGGACTTGAAAATGTTACTTACTAGGATTTTGAATATGTTGGTGGCATGTAAGAAATGCCCTTGCTAGGTTTGGTGGTGTAACATCTTACATGGGCTATAAGCTTCATTACTGAAAATGTGAAAACTATGAAGCTCCAATAAAGCTGTGTAATAGGGAAATCTAAAATTTAGGGAAAAGTATAAAATAAACAAGGTATAGAGAGGAAAAAGAAAATATTTATTAAATTAAAATTTCTTATTAGTTTTACAATTAAATCTAAGGACTCTACAAGCTCTGTATCTCATTTGGTCTGGTTAGGACTTCATGAGATACACCGTCATGATTGCTAGGGCCAAATACCTAAGTCAGGAAAACATGACGGTACAAAAACCTGACGCCAAAAGTTAACCTGCACACACACGAAAAAATAAAAATTAATATAATAAAATATTGATAATAGCATGATCATCTAGTGGTAAATTGGACAACATTATGATAAGTAATAACCCAAATCCTCTGAAGTATGAGAAATGTTACAAAGTCCATGTCCGAAATATATTCCAACAACCACAATATTATCCAAGCCATTTGAATATTCTACACAATCTTAATACTAAGCCGTTATTATAAACACTTACATATTAAGGGCAATGTCTGAACGATAGCCTCAGCGTGGACAGATTCTATATAAACCATATCGGGTGTTTAGAGCTGCAAACCGATGCAAAACCCTCAGGTATGTCAGTACACTAAGAATATCCAAACGCTAGGAATAGATCCGAAGATACAAATTCCGAGACTAAGAATAAGAATGTGACAATGTCCCTCTCAAGATGTTCATATGTATGTATATAATATATTTGTAGGTAGTATGTTTTACAATTATAATTAACGTGATATCACATTTGAATATGTATACTACTAAACCGCTTAAAACTAACTTATTAAATAGATGACGATTATGTTTTATACAGTGTTAAGAAACCCATACATATCAAGGGCAATGTCTGGACGAGAGCCTCAGCGTGGACCGATTCTATATAAACCATATTGGGTATTTAGAGCTGCAAGCCGATGCAAAACCCTCAGGTATGTCAGTATACCAAGAATATCCAAACGCTATGAATAGATCCGAAGATACAAATTCCGAGACTAAGAATAAGAATGTGATAATATCCCTCTCAAGATGTTCATATGTATATATATAATATATTTGTAGGTAGTATGTTTTACAATTATAATTAACGTGATATAATATTCTAGTATGTATGTCGTATGACTTAAAGATTCCCATAATGTTATGAGACAAGCTGTCTTATTCAGAATCCGCATTACCTATAACAGAACCCCATTCGACCACAGTACTGTGAATTGCACATCAATGCACAGTATTATTCAAGCTCCATGGTAGCAAGCCCAGCCCGAAGGCATGAGACAACTTAGTCAATAGTCTGTAATATTGTTAAGCTTCGCACTTGCAATCTCGCCCATATAGTATAAAAATTTGTTGTAAATATATAATTGGGGTCTTTAACTACAAATGTTAGCAAACAAAGGTACAGATTTCTGATCGGATGCTAATTAGATGTCTTGTCCGAATAGATCCGGGCAAGCATTCTACTTCGCGGTGTAGAATGTGCGAATCACCCTTTTCAAGGATCTCGCACAAACCTCGAATAAAGACCGCAGTCCTACCATGAAACTCGTAGTCTCCTATCAAATTAGATGACATGTAAGAATACCCCCATAAACCGGGCATAATCACACCTTCAACAATCATCAGTAGCCTGAATCACATTATCAAAGGAATGTAATGCCCGACCCCATCGACGACTTTCTATTCAGAAACCGTATTACGCAAGAACGGACCAAGTATGACCATACTACTGAGAATTGCACATCAATGCTCAGTATTATTCAAGCTCCATGGTAGCAAGCCCAGCCCGAAGGCATGAGACAACCTAGTCAATAGTCTGTAAGATCGTTAAGCTTCACACTATATAGTCTCGCCCATATGGTATAAAATTTTGGTTATAAATATATAATTGGGGTCTTTAACTACAAATGTTAGCAAACAAAGATACAGATTTCCGATCGGATGCTAATTAGATGTCTTGTCCGAATAGATCCGGACAAGCATTCTACTTCGCGAGTTAAAGTTGTGCGAATCACCCTTTTCAAGGATCTCGCGCGAACCTCAAACAAAGACCGCAGTTCTACCATGAAACTCGTGGTCGCCTAACAAACTAGATGACTCATAAGAACATACTATAAACCGCCACGACCATACCTTCAACAATCAACAGTAACTGTACTGCATCACATTATCAAAGGAATGTATTGCGGATCCTATTAACTACAACGTTAGTGTTAAATGCGGTCAGTTCCAATGCAGAATAATCAATTTAGCATTTTAATAAATTCTGTGAATTTATGAGTACCGTTATCTGATGTAGATAGCTTTAATTGACAGTAGGATAATATAGACTTAACCGTTTCAGAATAAGTTTCTTGAACCACAATCAATTTGTTGCCAATATTAAATCTGGATCACTTTATAAGAGTCTCAACTCCATAACGCACACGTTACGTTATACCGTTTGTAATCATCGTAATGAATCACGCATACATAGTTTCTAAAATACTATTGATGGACCAACGATTTATAATTAATTACTTGAGTTACTGCGCGATTCATTAACAAAGAGTCGCATCCAAATAAGTCAGGTAATTGGAGAAACTGCTCACAGCCATTATTTATCACATTAAGCATAAAGATATTGAATAGCAGTGCATTGCCAACCAAGACGATGTAAACAGCAATAATTATGTATTATATTAGAATATCGTAGTTATGTCGTAGGTAGATGTTAAATCTAAAATACCCTTAATTCTAAATTAAACCGATATCCGCTTAAACGGACGATTATAATGTAGGAATAACGGTGACGACGCAACACGTAGAGCTCACGTGAGCAGTAGCGCAAAGATGCAGTAGCTGTATATGGCGCCGTAATGTATAGAGTAGAGAGTAGCTGAGCAGTGTCGACCCAACACGAAGCACGCGTGTAGCGGTGTCGTGATGCCGTCTGTACATGGTGCCTTCTCTCTCGTACGCACGAACCACCGGAAAGTAGAAAATATCATGTTTATAACAGGTATTAATAAGAAGTTAATAATTTGGACCACGGATTATAATTGAACGGAATTATAGGAAAATACTCAAAGAGCAAATCAAATACCAAAATCAAATCAAGCAATTATTGCCCATTAATGTTCTGTTTAATCGATGAATAATAAATTATAACTCTAAATAAAGAATCAATTAGACCATTAAATAGTGGGATTCAATTAAACCAGATCCTAGCTCGCTCTCCACAACATTAATAAAATATATTTAAGTTTAGAAATATTTTTCAATATGGCACACAATTAATTAATTTGAAGGGTAGATAAGCCTATCCATTAAATAAACCAGAAGAAACCCACCAGTTCAACGGAGTCATCACAGATTATGATTACACGAAAGAATAGAAAAATACTAAAAGAGTAATTCAAATACCAAGACTAATCAAGCAATTATTGTTCATGAAATTTTCTGTTTAGTCGATGAATAATAAATTACAAATCTAAATAAAAAAATCAATTAACTCATTCAATAGTGGGATTCAATTAAACCAGATCCTAGCCCGCTCTCCACAGCATTAATATAATATATTTTAGAAATATTGTTCAATATGGCACACAATTAAGTTGAAGGGTAGATAATTCTATCTATTAAATAAACCAGAAGCAACCCACCAGTTCAACGGAGTCATCACAGATTATAATTACACGAAAGAATAGAAAAATACTAAAAGAGTAATTCAAATACCAAGACTAATCAAGCAATTATTGTTCCTGAAATTTTCTGTTTAGTCGATGAATAATAAATTACAAATCTAAATAAAAAAATCAATTAACTCATTAAATAGTGGGATTCAAGTAAACCAGATCCTAGCCCGCTCTCCACAGCATTAATATAATATATTTAAATTTAGAAATATTTTTCAATATGGCACACAATTAAGTTGAAGGGTAGATAATTCTAAACCAGAAGCAACACACCAGTTCAACGGAGTCCAGGTCAAGACAAAATGGCAGACGCCTTTGAGCGTCACTGATGAGACACTCGATAGATGGAGTATTTGATGCTGATGTAATTGCAGATACTTCCGCACCCTTGATCCCGTGGATGTTATAATTATGCCTCTCGCCGATGGACATGGACCGGAAATGAAAAATATTTTATTTAATTACCTACCAACATTTGTACACTATAATATAATGGGGCTGTAATTTAATACGGAAAATAATTATCTTAACACCTTCTCTGCGGCAATTAGCTTGGCTCATAACTAACCATACCTTGTGAGGGCTCGAAAGACCCCCAACCGCAGTGAACGCGTTAAATATAACAGTGTGCTAAAATAATGCCATAACTCAAAGGATGACGTTAATGTTTATGGTGTTATAACTAAGTAGGATGAACTGAATTAAACTAAATTTAAATAGTTTTATTTCATTTTAGTTTGAAACGAATAAACTATAATAAGCTTTATCTAATAAACAATTATTAACGAATCTAAGTATTTGTAAAACACAGTTATAAAACAGTTTATTCAATTATTAACTTGGTAAGTATCATATTTTCACACCTCTGCTGCAGCAATTAGCTTAAATCGTAATTAACCATATTTTGTAGGAGGTCGAAAGACCCCCTACCGCATTGAATGCATTGAATATAACAGTGTGCTAAATAATACCATAAACTCAAAAATGCTATTAATGTTTAAGGTGCTATAACTAAATAGAATAGCACTGAAATCAAACCAAATTTAAGGCAAACACTATCAATTATTAACAAATTAAAGTATTTATAAAACGCCTTTATAAAACAGTTTATTAAATTATTAACTTTGTAAGCATCACATTTTAACACTGATGCAATTGGCTTAACTTGTAACTAACCATACCTAGTACCAGGTCGAAAGACCCCCTACCGTATTGAACGTGTTAACACGTGGCGTATCTATACAACCTACATGAATCATAATGCTGCGCGTTTCACTGGTTTACTACTGTCGACTAAAGAATACGGCAACCGAATAATTAATACAGAAATATTTAGATAACCATGTTACATTATTAAAATGTTACTCGATTATGTTCGTATTGCCGTTGCGATGAACATTATAAAAGCAAATTAGTTAAATTAAATCAACCGTACACACAACGACCACAAGCAATGATTTATTATTATGTTCCTGTCATAGATTGCAATTTAAGATTCAATTTGCATGAAAACCATCCAGACACGGGCCCTGTATCTAGATATCCTCACACAAGCTGGACCCCAACTACAAGCTAAAACTAATTCAATCCGTATTGATTGAATATTAAATAACTTACGTTCGCCCTTGTGTCGGTTTGCCGTAAACTTATAGTCATCACTAATCGACCAGTACGATTCGTTACGACTTAGTAATTCTATAAAGCATTGTCGAAAGTATATCGTAATAATAACTATTTAATATTTAAACTATGAATAAACACGATTTAAAACACAATTGAACACACATAATCGAAACTAGATATTCGGGCACGCTCATCTCCAAAGAACAACGTATTCATTTTTTTTTCACAGAATCTGAATCTACCCACTTTCTAACATATCGCTGGAATCCCGTTTGATTTGATGCACCTATTATTCTACAATTCACAAAGAGATTCCTATAAATATAAAGTATGCCAGAGGCGACGTACCATATCCATGTGGTGCATCCTTTGTGCGCCCAAATGCCGGGTGGTACTGCATTTCTATCTTCGAATCACGCCCAGGAATGGTGTTACTCGCCCTATGCCTCCGCTGCCGTAAAGCCTGCCTGCTATATCTGTGAACAATTCTAGACACGATATGCCTTACGAACTAAACTCACTGACTTCCTTACGACTCGACGCTCTGCCGACGAAAAGCCTCGAATACCTCTTACACTCCCTTAAGTCAGATTCTCTCAACTCTCATTCTCAATCCCTCAATTGTTCGTTCATTCGACGTCTTTGAATCACCTCATACTGAACATCTTTTACCATTGGCTAACAATAAACTAGCTCGAATCTGATTGGTTGAAATTCTACCCGCTCTGTTTAATGCAATAGTATCCTGAATGAAAACACTGACGTACAATTGTAGGTCACGTGGTACGCGGCGACGTCATGATATTTTAAATCGAACGCCTACAAAAAGAATGAAAGCAAGAATTATCTTCACTTGATGTCGATACGTTACAATCGCCCTTAGTATATTTACGGAGTTTACCGGAGTAATAATACTAACAATAGAATAGACATCAAGAATAGATAATTAGAGCACTTAGATCATGACAAGAAAGTAACGAAACCACTCTTTGAAATAACTTTAAACAAATCGAGTCTCGATTATCCTGAATCACAAATAACTTGTAAAAGAAGAGAATATAAAAGACGTTTATATGATATTATCTTTAATTTTATGAAGTCAAGACAAAAATAAAACTACGTTATTTTATTAATCAAGTTACTATTATCATACTGAATGCAACTTGTGAATCCACCTAAATGGACGGTTTCTAAAACAAAAAGAACTGGGCAAAGTAACGTATTACTTCTTGCAGAATATGGCTGGTTTCAACACGCTAACATTTTATATTTATGATCAAACTCATTGTCATTAAACAAATATAAAATAACCGCGTAAATAACTACAATTAAGAACGTTAGAAACTATAAAACCCATCAAATGATGTTCCGAAATAACAGCAACAAGAACTATTAATGAACCATAATAATGAATCCTGATTGTGTTCTCAAAACTACAGTGACTTATCTACAACCAACACAACGAGAACTCGACAAACTATAATGGATGGATGGAAATGGAATCAAACAATTAAACATGTAGATTTCATCTCTTAAAAAAAACCCTTGGAGGTCAACTGTCTCAGAGTAACCCAATGTCCATCGAAAAAAAAAGTTTCCATATAGTAACGCTCAGGAACGGATATAACAATGTTTATAAACAATACATACAAACCACACAAAATCCCTAATGTAAAAGCATTTTGGATCATGTCATAACAACGTAAGGGAATGAATTAATCGAAATGACTCAATTTGCTCATATCATTACCTGTTAAGAGTTTAGACTAACCATTTATATACCTAAGTATAAAACTGTAGAATGAAAATATCTAAATTAAAAGCAAGTGAAGGGTAAAGTAAAAAAACTAAAATGTACAAAGAAGTTCGTGATTCAAATTAAATTTATCATTACTAATCTGTATAATCTAATAATGGGCCTAACTAGATGCAGTATGAATTTAAAGATAAATATCCAATCAACCGTTATTGGAGTTAATAAAAAATAGGACTACGTGTAAGTTGAAACAAATATGTAGCATCAAACATCAAAATTCAATAGATTAATCATGATTCCAATGTAAAATGAACCCTTAAAGAACATGAAGGTTGATAATTATCTATCAATTTAACTTAAATAAGACAGTAATGCTTCCTACAAACGCGAAACTAATTGTAATTATTTATAGTATTGGCACTCATTCAATGAATCAATTAGAGACCCATTCCTACTAAAAGCAATATGTAATCATAACACATGGTTATAAGGGAACCTATTCAGGGAAATTATTCAACAATAGCCTACTCAAACATATTAAATGGCACAAGAGTGACAATTTCAACCCCTAAAAATTTGAACATGTAACTCACGATATCTAAATATTACACAGGTGTATAAAAGCCACCCTGGTAGACCACTACAGAAACAACAAATAAATCATTAAGAGGAGCCAGTTATAGTCACTTAACTCTTATTTCATAATTTCGAAGACAAGATATATTATTTTAGTTTAACTTGACTATTTGATAAGTAAATATTAAACTACCCCCAACGCCAATGCAAAGATACAATGTACCCTATAACGATGCATATTTATTTAAAATTATTTAGTACTAGAATTTCATTCTCAATCCATCATTTATGTTAATTTTAAATATTTTACTTATTCCTAAGTGACACATAAATTAAATTTCTAGGGATAAATATCTATAACCTGAAGTCAAAATGAATAAGCTTTCGCTACAAAGTAAATCCATGTAATAAGAATTAATTTTAATCAGTCAATATAGTGGTTGTTTAAATAACACCTATTTCAACCATCAAATCTGCAATTGCTAAATAGTAACTACGTAAACAATTTAAATTAATAATATGACCCGCTGCAATGTATAGTAATTTAATAAGTTATCAGGCAGGATCCTGTTACTCTGAATATGAAAATAAGGCTTGTAGAACTCTTTGAATGAATTATATAAAAATCTAAAAGTCTACCAGAAGCTCAAAATAAATTGGGCAAGTAAATATCAACATAAGAAAAGTAAATTATCAAGTCTACAAATCAAAATTCTAAGGAACCAACGATGCTTCGAAATACAGGACTACCGACATTACAAATTCGCTTCTTTAATTAAACGAATATTTACAAATTTTGTCTAAATCATGTGCCTATACACCAAGGAATACAATTTATTCTACAATCGAGTTTTGACTATTTAACTCAACATCTTAAATCAATATTTGGTATAATATAAATATTAAGTCTATAATAAATAGTAACTAATCATTCTTATAAAAGGAACCAATAAATTTACTTCAATCTGAAATCAAACAAAAGGAATAAACGCCAGAAAGAACAAAATATATATATATATATTTTTTAAACAAAATAAAACATCACTAACAGGCCAATATAACAAGAATTGTGTCATTTTTTTTCTTTAATGAAATTAAAGATTCATATTCACTTAGGAGTAGCCTAAAGAATGGAGATAAGTTTGTGGCTATGAAGAATATACATGAGTTCCATTAAACATGCCCACAAGACAAACACATTTATGGCATACATTTCATTAAAGGATGGAATGAAATTTCTCGAAAGGATTAAGCTATATAACTAATTCATGAAAAATATGAAATTTTGTACCTTTATTAAAAAAATCTGTTAATTATTAAAACTTCAAATTATGTAATATCCTTATCATATTTAAAACCCATGAACATCGGTATCAATTTTATTAATAAATTAAATTTGGCTTTCCAAAATAAATCATCAATAAAATATGTTATCAATCAAGTTTATGTATTAGAACGCACTGAAAATATTGTCTGAAGCAATTCTTTAAAAGTTTAAAACACTAATATCATATACTTCCACATAAATTTAAAATCTGGACAACATAAATTACACAGGTATCCCATTAATGGTATGTGCCTATAAATCAGCGTAGAACATAATTCAAAATAAAATATTTTAAACTAAATGGATAATTACTGTAATAATACGAAATAAAAGTAAGAGATCGAAATTAAGGAAAATCATAAAACTGAAAACTTAATTCTGAAAATAACTAAATGGGACAAATAAGACAGTTTTCACAAGAAAATTATAAGAACGCTAGCCAAAGAAACCTAGATACTCCTAACAGAACAAAATACAAGATATTTTAAGCTTAATGGATAATTACTGTAATAATACGAAATAAAAGGCAGATCGAAATTAAGGAAAAGTCATAAAACTGAAAACTTAATTCTGAAAATAAACTAAATGGGGCAACTAAGACAGTTGTCACAAGAAAATTATAAGAACGCTAGCCAAAGAAACCTATATACCCCTAACAGAACAAAATACAAAGATTTACTGGTGAAGTGTAATTAAATGATCGAAATAGTTCTAAAATCGAAATGAAAGATAGACACGAAATTGAAGCCAGATTGAAGCAATCTAATGAAGTCTACAATTTAATATACACACGCGAGACAGGGAACGAAAAACAACATTACATTTAAATAGAAACATATCATAAAAGTCATAAAATATAATAATTATTAGTAGTTTGCATAATGCAAAACAGAACTTAATGGATATAATACGGTTTGAAACGTGAATTTTTAACCACGCAGTTAGTTTTTCAACATTCAATCATAAAAATGTAAAATAAAACTTACCAACAGAAATAAATACTTCTTGTATGAATACCTGCAACAATTCTTATTAAACTTATCTTTATTTTACTAAAATATTAACGAATACACAAAATAGATAAACTTTCAATAGATGACTGCATGTGTGCTTGTTGGAACAAGTACAGACAATGAACATTCCTCACTTTCAGACCTCAGACCATTTCACGAACATCAAATTGTGCCTAAATAGGCAAAATAATAAATAAATCAGATCCTGGTCAAGGTCACAACTAATTGTAACATCTTACATGGGCTATAAGCTTCATTACTGAAAATGTGAAAACTATGAAGCTCCAATAAAGCTGTGTAATAGGGAAATCTAAAATTTAGGGAAAAGTATAAAATAAACAAGGTATAGAGAGGAAAAAGAAAATATTTATTAAATTAAAATTTCTTATTAGTTTTACAATTAAATCTAAGGACTCTACAAGCTCTGTATCTCATTTGGTCTGGTTAGGACTTCATGAGATACACCGTCATGATTGCTAGGGCCAAATACCTAAGTCAGGAAAACATGACGGTACAAAAACCTGACGCCAAAAGTTAACCTGCACACACACGAAAAAATAAAAATTAATATAATAAAATATTGATAATAGCATGATCATCTAGTGGTAAATTGGACAACATTATGATAAGTAATAACCCAAATCCTCTGAAGTATGAGAAATGTTACAAAGTCCATGTCCGAAATATATTCCAACAACCACAATATTATCCAAGCCATTTGAATATTCTACACAATCTTAATACTAAGCCGTTATTATAAACACTTACATATTAAGGGCAATGTCTGAACGATAGCCTCAGCGTGGACAGATTCTATATCGACACTGGAAATTTCAAATGTCGTAAGGGACATTTTGTCGTAAGTACACTTTGAATTGCATAGAACTCAGAAAAAAATTATCTATCGATCTGTATTATTAACTTTTTGATATCGCTTCAAATAAAGAAGTTATGAAGTGAATTTATTTTGTCGTAACTTCATATTGCTTTAAAAAAAATGTTGTATGGGTCAAATTTTTAATTTGAAGGGATAACGTGTCCATTTTCAACGTAGTATATCCTTCTTATTCATAAATCCCTATGTGGTTAGTTACTACAGCAAAATAAGGTGCCTTTACGACATTCTATCTGATGAAATAAATACGAAACTGGGAATTCACAATGGCGTAAGGGACAAATGTTTTAGGCTTTTGTGCGTTACAACACAATTTCGAAGATAGTATGGCTCTATTCTCTTAATAAACTGTGTCGTATGTACATATAAATCAAAATAATTTTAAAGTTTGATGTCGTAACTCACCTTTTAATTTTATAAAGTATACGTTACTACATTAAATACGGTACATGAATGAGAGTTACGCCTCAAAAAAGATGATATTAAAAATCTTGAAAGATTTTTTGTGTACGTTATAACATTTTGTTTGGTTTCTTATAGCACTTGCAACAGTGCCGGCGCGACTTGACCCAGGGCGTCTCAGGAAGAGGGGTGAGGGCAGAGCAGTATTTTTACTACCACATAGATACTGCATCGACCAGCAACTCACGCACATTTCCACTTCCACCCCTGGAGCATATACATCGCTCTAACGATTCCTCTCTGGACGGCCAACGGCCAATCAAGGCAAGCCGAGTCCTACAGTTCATCTCGGATTCTACTCCGACCGACGAAAACATGCCTGAGACGATGTCACTTTTGCCGAACAGCTCGCCACAAGCTGCCCCAATTTTATTATTAACTCCCTGGGAATCATGGGCTTATTTATAATTTGCTGTCTTTTGCCAATTCGAGAAATTTACTCTGTAGTACACGTGAACCGTGAACCAGTCTCAGCAGGCTATTGAAAAGTGTAGTGTAAGTGTAAGTGTGTCTATAGTAATAAGGTCCGGACATCTGCCATATTATCATCTTTATTATTGTTGTTTTGGTCTAATATCCGCCGCGTCGAGCAGTAATGATATTTTGTCGCAGCCCTTTTTATAAGTCATTACTGATTCTTGTCGAGGCCAGAACATTCCAAATTCTGACGGCTGCAATTTTGTGTACATCATAAGGTCTGCCTAGGTAAATACTTATTTTATGCATTTGTGATCTGTAGAAACAGAGGAGGATGAGGTCCATAGTAGATTAATTGATAGTTTAAATCAATATGTTGCAACGTTGCAAAGTAGTTTGCTCTGATTTTTAGCAGAAGCTACATATTGCATCTTGTTTGTTACCCATGATTGTTATACATATGTTAATAGTTAGGATTCTCGATTCTTCACAGGCTTTGTTACTTTTGAGCTCAAGTAGCTCTTTATTGTTTTCTGTTATTGAACCCTTGGATAAGAGTGCGATTGCTCTTATCTTATCTTATCATATCTAGTTTGTTTAGCAGATAATATGGCTCCGGTTTGGTGATTCCATAGAAAGGCTCTGGGCTGACAATGCGTGTGTTGCCGTTCTTTCCGGTAAACTCATCTGCTGTTTCGTTTCCAACAATATTGGAATATCCTAATACCCATCTAAGTGTAACTTCATTAAAGTCAAGGGCGTTTAATTTATTCTTGCAGCACTGGACTAGGGAGAGCATCGCAGCTTGACTGTTTGAGTTGATGTAGATAATAGATAATATTGGTTTTTAGGTTTCTGGCCAAATTGATTGCCACACATAATGTAATATTTATGCGCGGAAATAATCATAATATTGACATCTGTCTAGAAAATGAAGGCCATTTTGCTGATGCTGACGCAAATTCTGACCTTAGGCCTCTCATCTACTTGTACCTGTGGTGCCATTTTCGACAATCATTCTGTTCGTTGGTCCATTTGTATCTTGAGGGTACTTCGACTGTCTGGTGAAGCCACATTCGATGTGCTTGTTTTATTTCCGAAAGCCTAGGTTTTCAAGTTGGTTTTTGCAGGCTGTTCAAACACTGAGAACACCCTGTCGTTGTGTGAAATTCATACTCAGTTATATTGAGGGTTGGAGTAGCTATTCTGTTAGAGAGCACTCTTCGGACCCATATAGTCGTGGTTTCATCACTTTGATTTAATTTCATTAAGGATAGTTTCTGTGAGTTTATTATCGAAAGCACCTTCGACATCAAGGAATACACACCGACCTGATTGCTTATTCTCTAGACTTTACCGCCGCATTGGTAACCTGTATCGTGTGCTTAGCTTATTTTTATTTTGTTTCTTTCTGTTATTTTCTTACTGGTGCAGTAAAGAATTACTTACTAACTTACTTACTTTTATGGACCTTGTGACCAGGTCAATTGGGGTAGTTTTTGGTAAACATGTTGATTTAGACTTAGAGATCTTGCCACCAAGTAGTGAAAGAAATAGAGATGTTAGACTAATAGTTTTGAAGGACTTAGAACGAGTATTATCTATACTCGTTTTTCCTGCTTTTTGGTATAAACCGTACCTTGACACTAGTCCATTTTCTCAGTATAAACCCCAATGCAATGCTTGCCCGAAATATTTTGCCAGGCGCGGAAGGAGGACGCCTTGATTTCGTTTTGATAATGTAGGAAACACTTCATAATTTTCAGTCGATTTGAATGGCTTGCACTAACTCAGCGCTCCTTAACCATTTTTTGGGCTACAAATGTAGGTTTTCAGTCAGTGGTTCGTTCCCTAAGGATTCGATAGTTCCTTTGACCGCACGTCTTAATAGCACGAGTATCATCAAAAAGGGTCATAGATCTTTGCGGAAGCAGTTAGATTACTTATCCAGAATTTCTTTCTTAATAATATGTTTTTGTTTCGGGCTCAGGTTGCCCTCAAAGCAATTTTTAGATATATGTTTTCTTCTTTTCACAACACTAAGCTGACTAAAATATATACATACCTAACATGTTTGGTTTTATTTCCTATAAATTGTAACGGGTTATCTAAAATATAATAAATTACACGTGAAATTGATCTCCGTCTATGAAAATAATACAATTGTAAGTACACCACTATAAATTTTCTTGCATTTTTACGCTACTTACTTCAATTAATCTGGAAACTATAATGACTTTACAACAGAAAATAGTTGTAATGTAGCATGTTATTTGACAGTTACGACAAAGAGGTAGTGTTTTCGTTTTTGTTGTAACAGATTTCCATAAAAAAACTAGAAATTTTTGGAGGCGTAAGGGACATCTGTCTAGTAAATTTCTGTCGTAAGGGACACTATCTCCGAAACTATTGAGTTTACAAGTATATACCTAATTGTCTAATGAAGATAAAGCTTTTTCGTAGTTATGTATATAAGAACCATCTAATTCGGATGAATATTTAACAAGTTATGATTTTTTAAAATTTTGGTTTTTGTTTTTTGGCTCTCCTGAAAAGTGGACCTTTGTCCCTTACGACATTTGAAATTTCCAGTGTCGATATAAACCATATCGGGTGTTTAGAGCTGCAAACCGATGCAAAACCCTCAGGTATGTCAGTACACTAAGAATATCCAAACGCTAGGAATAGATCCGAAGATACAAATTCCGAGACTAAGAATAAGAATGTGACAATGTCCCTCTCAAGATGTTCATATGTATGTATATAATATATTTGTAGGTAGTATGTTTTACAATTATAATTAACGTGATATCACATTTGAATATGTATACTACTAAACCGCTTAAAACTAACTTATTAAATAGATGACGATTATGTTTTATACAGTGTTAAGAAACCCATACATATCAAGGGCAATGTCTGGACGAGAGCCTCAGCGTGGACCGATTCTATATAAACCATATTGGGTATTTAGAGCTGCAAGCCGATGCAAAACCCTCAGGTATGTCAGTATACCAAGAATATCCAAACGCTATGAATAGATCCGAAGATACAAATTCCGAGACTAAGAATAAGAATGTGATAATATCCCTCTCAAGATGTTCATATGTATATATATAATATATTTGTAGGTAGTATGTTTTACAATTATAATTAACGTGATATAATATTCTAGTATGTATGTCGTATGACTTAAAGATTCCCATAATGTTATGAGACAAGCTGTCTTATTCAGAATCCGCATTACCTATAACAGAACCCCATTCGACCACAGTACTGTGAATTGCACATCAATGCACAGTATTATTCAAGCTCCATGGTAGCAAGCCCAGCCCGAAGGCATGAGACAACTTAGTCAATAGTCTGTAATATTGTTAAGCTTCGCACTTGCAATCTCGCCCATATAGTATAAAAATTTGTTGTAAATATATAATTGGGGTCTTTAACTACAAATGTTAGCAAACAAAGGTACAGATTTCTGATCGGATGCTAATTAGATGTCTTGTCCGAATAGATCCGGGCAAGCATTCTACTTCGCGGTGTAGAATGTGCGAATCACCCTTTTCAAGGATCTCGCACAAACCTCGAATAAAGACCGCAGTCCTACCATGAAACTCGTAGTCTCCTATCAAATTAGATGACATGTAAGAATACCCCCATAAACCGGGCATAATCACACCTTCAACAATCATCAGTAGCCTGAATCACATTATCAAAGGAATGTAATGCCCGACCCCATCGACGACTTTCTATTCAGAAACCGTATTACGCAAGAACGGACCAAGTATGACCATACTACTGAGAATTGCACATCAATGCTCAGTATTATTCAAGCTCCATGGTAGCAAGCCCAGCCCGAAGGCATGAGACAACCTAGTCAATAGTCTGTAAGATCGTTAAGCTTCACACTATATAGTCTCGCCCATATGGTATAAAATTTTGGTTATAAATATATAATTGGGGTCTTTAACTACAAATGTTAGCAAACAAAGATACAGATTTCCGATCGGATGCTAATTAGATGTCTTGTCCGAATAGATCCGGACAAGCATTCTACTTCGCGAGTTAAAGTTGTGCGAATCACCCTTTTCAAGGATCTCGCGCGAACCTCAAACAAAGACCGCAGTTCTACCATGAAACTCGTGGTCGCCTAACAAACTAGATGACTCATAAGAACATACTATAAACCGCCACGACCATACCTTCAACAATCAACAGTAACTGTACTGCATCACATTATCAAAGGAATGTATTGCGGATCCTATTAACTACAACGTTAGTGTTAAATGCGGTCAGTTCCAATGCAGAATAATCAATTTAGCATTTTAATAAATTCTGTGAATTTATGAGTACCGTTATCTGATGTAGATAGCTTTAATTGACAGTAGGATAATATAGACTTAACCGTTTCAGAATAAGTTTCTTGAACCACAATCAATTTGTTGCCAATATTAAATCTGGATCACTTTATAAGAGTCTCAACTCCATAACGCACACGTTACGTTATACCGTTTGTAATCATCGTAATGAATCACGCATACATAGTTTCTAAAATACTATTGATGGACCAACGATTTATAATTAATTACTTGAGTTACTGCGCGATTCATTAACAAAGAGTCGCATCCAAATAAGTCAGGTAATTGGAGAAACTGCTCACAGCCATTATTTATCACATTAAGCATAAAGATATTGAATAGCAGTGCATTGCCAACCAAGACGATGTAAACAGCAATAATTATGTATTATATTAGAATATCGTAGTTATGTCGTAGGTAGATGTTAAATCTAAAATACCCTTAATTCTAAATTAAACCGATATCCGCTTAAACGGACGATTATAATGTAGGAATAACGGTGACGACGCAACACGTAGAGCTCACGTGAGCAGTAGCGCAAAGATGCAGTAGCTGTATATGGCGCCGTAATGTATAGAGTAGAGAGTAGCTGAGCAGTGTCGACCCAACACGAAGCACGCGTGTAGCGGTGTCGTGATGCCGTCTGTACATGGTGCCTTCTCTCTCGTACGCACGAACCACCGGAAAGTAGAAAATATCATGTTTATAACAGGTATTAATAAGAAGTTAATAATTTGGACCACGGATTATAATTGAACGGAATTATAGGAAAATACTCAAAGAGCAAATCAAATACCAAAATCAAATCAAGCAATTATTGCCCATTAATGTTCTGTTTAATCGATGAATAATAAATTATAACTCTAAATAAAGAATCAATTAGACCATTAAATAGTGGGATTCAATTAAACCAGATCCTAGCTCGCTCTCCACAACATTAATAAAATATATTTAAGTTTAGAAATATTTTTCAATATGGCACACAATTAATTAATTTGAAGGGTAGATAAGCCTATCCATTAAATAAACCAGAAGAAACCCACCAGTTCAACGGAGTCATCACAGATTATGATTACACGAAAGAATAGAAAAATACTAAAAGAGTAATTCAAATACCAAGACTAATCAAGCAATTATTGTTCATGAAATTTTCTGTTTAGTCGATGAATAATAAATTACAAATCTAAATAAAAAAATCAATTAACTCATTCAATAGTGGGATTCAATTAAACCAGATCCTAGCCCGCTCTCCACAGCATTAATATAATATATTTTAGAAATATTGTTCAATATGGCACACAATTAAGTTGAAGGGTAGATAATTCTATCTATTAAATAAACCAGAAGCAACCCACCAGTTCAACGGAGTCATCACAGATTATAATTACACGAAAGAATAGAAAAATACTAAAAGAGTAATTCAAATACCAAGACTAATCAAGCAATTATTGTTCCTGAAATTTTCTGTTTAGTCGATGAATAATAAATTACAAATCTAAATAAAAAAATCAATTAACTCATTAAATAGTGGGATTCAAGTAAACCAGATCCTAGCCCGCTCTCCACAGCATTAATATAATATATTTAAATTTAGAAATATTTTTCAATATGGCACACAATTAAGTTGAAGGGTAGATAATTCTAAACCAGAAGCAACACACCAGTTCAACGGAGTCCAGGTCAAGACAAAATGGCAGACGCCTTTGAGCGTCACTGATGAGACACTCGATAGATGGAGTATTTGATGCTGATGTAATTGCAGATACTTCCGCACCCTTGATCCCGTGGATGTTATAATTATGCCTCTCGCCGATGGACATGGACCGGAAATGAAAAATATTTTATTTAATTACCTACCAACATTTGTACACTATAATATAATGGGGCTGTAATTTAATACGGAAAATAATTATCTTAACACCTTCTCTGCGGCAATTAGCTTGGCTCATAACTAACCATACCTTGTGAGGGCTCGAAAGACCCCCAACCGCAGTGAACGCGTTAAATATAACAGTGTGCTAAAATAATGCCATAACTCAAAGGATGACGTTAATGTTTATGGTGTTATAACTAAGTAGGATGAACTGAATTAAACTAAATTTAAATAGTTTTATTTCATTTTAGTTTGAAACGAATAAACTATAATAAGCTTTATCTAATAAACAATTATTAACGAATCTAAGTATTTGTAAAACACAGTTATAAAACAGTTTATTCAATTATTAACTTGGTAAGTATCATATTTTCACACCTCTGCTGCAGCAATTAGCTTAAATCGTAATTAACCATATTTTGTAGGAGGTCGAAAGACCCCCTACCGCATTGAATGCATTGAATATAACAGTGTGCTAAATAATACCATAAACTCAAAAATGCTATTAATGTTTAAGGTGCTATAACTAAATAGAATAGCACTGAAATCAAACCAAATTTAAGGCAAACACTATCAATTATTAACAAATTAAAGTATTTATAAAACGCCTTTATAAAACAGTTTATTAAATTATTAACTTTGTAAGCATCACATTTTAACACTGATGCAATTGGCTTAACTTGTAACTAACCATACCTAGTACCAGGTCGAAAGACCCCCTACCGTATTGAACGTGTTAACACGTGGCGTATCTATACAACCTACATGAATCATAATGCTGCGCGTTTCACTGGTTTACTACTGTCGACTAAAGAATACGGCAACCGAATAATTAATACAGAAATATTTAGATAACCATGTTACATTATTAAAATGTTACTCGATTATGTTCGTATTGCCGTTGCGATGAACATTATAAAAGCAAATTAGTTAAATTAAATCAACCGTACACACAACGACCACAAGCAATGATTTATTATTATGTTCCTGTCATAGATTGCAATTTAAGATTCAATTTGCATGAAAACCATCCAGACACGGGCCCTGTATCTAGATATCCTCACACAAGCTGGACCCCAACTACAAGCTAAAACTAATTCAATCCGTATTGATTGAATATTAAATAACTTACGTTCGCCCTTGTGTCGGTTTGCCGTAAACTTATAGTCATCACTAATCGACCAGTACGATTCGTTACGACTTAGTAATTCTATAAAGCATTGTCGAAAGTATATCGTAATAATAACTATTTAATATTTAAACTATGAATAAACACGATTTAAAACACAATTGAACACACATAATCGAAACTAGATATTCGGGCACGCTCATCTCCAAAGAACAACGTATTCATTTTTTTTTCACAGAATCTGAATCTACCCACTTTCTAACATATCGCTGGAATCCCGTTTGATTTGATGCACCTATTATTCTACAATTCACAAAGAGATTCCTATAAATATAAAGTATGCCAGAGGCGACGTACCATATCCATGTGGTGCATCCTTTGTGCGCCCAAATGCCGGGTGGTACTGCATTTCTATCTTCGAATCACGCCCAGGAATGGTGTTACTCGCCCTATGCCTCCGCTGCCGTAAAGCCTGCCTGCTATATCTGTGAACAATTCTAGACACGATATGCCTTACGAACTAAACTCACTGACTTCCTTACGACTCGACGCTCTGCCGACGAAAAGCCTCGAATACCTCTTACACTCCCTTAAGTCAGATTCTCTCAACTCTCATTCTCAATCCCTCAATTGTTCGTTCATTCGACGTCTTTGAATCACCTCATACTGAACATCTTTTACCATTGGCTAACAATAAACTAGCTCGAATCTGATTGGTTGAAATTCTACCCGCTCTGTTTAATGCAATAGTATCCTGAATGAAAACACTGACGTACAATTGTAGGTCACGTGGTACGCGGCGACGTCATGATATTTTAAATCGAACGCCTACAAAAAGAATGAAAGCAAGAATTATCTTCACTTGATGTCGATACGTTACAGTGGGTCTCGTAACTTTGATTCTAATTGAGATAGAAATACAGGTGTTTTTGCATTAGACGCAGCTCAGCATTTGGGGCAGATACATTAAAAAAACGTATTTTGACAAAAAATGTCCCTTGCTAGGTTTTGATTTGGGACAGCCGTGTTGGGGTGGTGACATAGGTATTATGTATTCTTCCTGCCGTTACCACACGGCCACTCGCCTTTAGATGATTATATCGGATGAACTTGAATGTTGAACATGCAGCCTAACACCCTGACAATAGAGACCTCGAGGGCTACCACGATCTACTAAAAAGATTCAGTTTAGGACCTCAACTGTATTAATGTGATTATTATTACAATATGATTGTTTAATTAGGTGGATGTACAATTCAAGGTACGGTCAACCTATTGGAACCCTAAGCCACATGAGTCTAGTGTGGCCCACACTAACTAGACCCATGTCTAAATACAATCTGATTGATGACATAACTTTGATAGGGTTCCTGAGTGACCTAGGGTTCCAATTTGTTGAGTGTACACCTGGGAGGTCAAGGAGGTAGCGTGATTTCTACTCAGTTTCTCTCGGGTTCTTTCGATCCTAATGGTAGGACAAAAGAGTATGGGGGACAGCTGTAAATAAAATGGCCCTGTTACGTACAGTCTACTACAAAGGTACTTACTTACTGTACTGTAATGAGGTAAAAAGTAGAGAGGTATCTGTGTAGTCGACTGTACAACTTTACTTACGAAACAAAACAAGTAATTAAAACGTCAAAGGCACTTTATTAGACATATTATCCCTTATTGATTCGTTGAAATTCAAAATTGCTTGATATTTCTTCTCCATCAACAATGTGAACATAACACGCGCTGCAAGTCAGCACGACAATCAGTCTAGACGCTATATCGTTTTAATTTTATACAAGAATTCATGAGCTGTAGAATGACTTTGATTACGTAACCGCAATTCTAGTATTTTTCACGTCAATATCTAATGTGATTTCGCACATCTGATAGCAAGGAGTGGTAGTTTTTCTCGATGCGACAAATATCATTTTAGCATTGCAAGGCATGTTTTCATTCACGTCGTCGTAAACAAAGCCAAGATTGAAGGACAGCCCGGGAGGTATCCGTTTGCATCTAGACAGTGCTAAATTGATAAATTTAATTTCTTCTATATCAGGGGTCAGTTTGAAGAACTTTAAGAAAACCGGTTCTAGCGTAAGGTTTGAGAACTTGATGTGCTCTGTCGTAATGCCTCCTCGCTTGTACTCGATCCTGTACGGGTTAGGATAGGCTACTAAGCGGTTTTCGCAAACGTAAGAAGCGGTTTTTCTTACCGGACTTGAAAAGTATTTCGAAATTTCTATAAACCTTTCGATTTCTGATTTGAAGGCCTGGTTTTCGAGATAGTGTTCGCTTGGTTCATCGGTCAATTCAATATTGGACTCCTCCTTCAATATCTGGAGAGTGGTCACTGGGAAGTAAGGAACCTTTGAAGAAGAACTGTTGTTGTATGTTGGCGGCAATGGACGTCCACGCCGGAACGGTGGCAGTGCAGTCGAGTTACGTCGATGTCGCTGCATTTTATTTAAAATTAGTATTAAGCACTAAAATTTGTTGGAGTACGAAAATTTAATTGACATGACATTGTCTCTTTGACGTAACTACCTCTAAAACTTGAAGCGAGTGTGTTATAAAAAGATAAATAGGTTGCATACGAATGCTTTTTATAATAAAATTATTTCTGTGTGTAAAAATGTTAAAGTAAAATATTTATTCAACAACAACGACAAGTCTCCATTAGAATGGTCGCCATCAGATATATGGGAGTGACCAGCGTGCTCACAAACATCTGGGTGCTTAGCCAAGTTGCCGATCGCTAACGCTTAATCGTCAATCGTAAACGAATGGCAGCTAACTAACTGTCTTTGTAGTAAGGGAAAATTACGATACGCTACTAAGCGTTAGCGATTGGCAACTTGGCTAAGTACCCTGATCATGCCTCAATTATCCTGGGATTAGAGTACATCAGATAATTTTGAACTAATCTAATGGCAACTGTATGGGTATGTCTCGACATTGCTCAGCATAATGAGAAATGCCTTAAAGAAATAAGTTTACCTTTTGTACATAATTGTACAAAAGGTAAACTTGTGTATCAGACTTTCAAGAAGGCGGAGGAAATACATACATGGAAATCGCTCCACCAACAATATCCCAACCTAATTACATGTCTATTTTATATCTGTTTTGTGCAATAAACTACTTTGCTGCTTATAATTAACACAATCACTTTACAACTTTATGCAGCTTATATAAGTACGTTGCAAGTTACGATAAATATTTAATATCAAGCAGATTCATAACCTCGCCATGATTGTGGTTCAACTATTGCATTACCTGTTCAGAACTGGTCTGTGATTTAATAGCTATTAACTATGTTTTTCAAAGACATCATATTACACGTGTTCCGATCATTGATCTGCCACTGCAGCACTGTAATTATGGATGCACATTATTGGTGCGAGTGAGAAACATAGATGTTCATAGTAGAGTTTCAAGCCTAAATTAGCCCCCCTCTAACTTTAATATATATTTATTTCAAAGTGCGTCCGTACGCATGACGCATTAGGAGTGTGAATTGAAGTGTCACTGACCATTGACGTCTTGAAGATGGGCAGCAGCTTCCTCGACATAATGACTGCGATCGCCAATCCGCTTGCTCAGCGTAGCAATTAGAGCATTTATTCCTAATTTGTCCAAAATGATTCTCATTCTTTGAATTATGTCATTCAGAATCTGTGATTTAAGGAGTCAATATGAAATAGTGAAAATCATGTGATGCGCCACGCTTTAAGTGGTAGTAGATCAACAAATATACTTTTAAGACTAAATGAAAGGAGTGGTAAAAGAGTAATGAAAACATCATTAAAAGTATTTTCAATATTTGTTGATCTACTACCACTTAAAGCGTAGTATCACGACATAATTATTTCCGCTAGGTATTTAATATTAGTTGACTCCTAAAAACACCGGTTCTGAAACTTCTGAATGAATGGAATGAATTAAACGTCATATTTTTTTGTGTTACGAAGCTAAATTCTGTGTTAAAACTTTTACAGTAAAAAAAGGCGACAAATTCAAATTTTGTATGTGCGATCAACAAAACGCGCCCACCTTTTTAAATTTGCCGCCCTTTTCTACTGCCAAAGGTTCTTGGACAGAGTATACCATACACTTTGCAATTTGTATGAATAATTTTCGTAACACAATGGACGCGTTCGTGATATTTATTTTGTTTTGAAAGCCGTAACTAATGTAGGATTTTTTTTGACATAAAAAATACGTACATTTTTAGCCACATCATCTACTGATGTTTTGGTCCATTTCATAATATTTAGTAGTGAACCGTTTATATTATTAGAGTAGCAAATTATAGTCAAGTTAATGTATCATACTGGAACAGGTTGTCGGAACAAGTGCGTCAGCGCTTGCGTCGATGAGCAAGCGGATCAGAGTCAAACAACAACTCGAAATAAGTAAATAAGTCACGGGACGACATTATGGAAAGAAACCTGATTTCGCGAATATGTTCTATAATAATCATTTGCATTTTTGAGACAATCATATTAAGTCTAAGATGACGTTACATGGCAAAAATGTGTTGGCATTGTTTCTATTAGTGTTAATACCTATACGTGTTATTTATGTATATCTATCTACCTAGTAGGCAAGTAATTATAGAGGGTTTTCTTGCTGCAAAAGCTCTGAAAGACTCGTTTTTCGTTGTCGTGAGCTTGAGGAATCATATCATACAGGGTGTTTTTTTTCGACCGTTCAAATTCTACGTAGTGAATGTGTAGGTCATACTCACCAACTTTTACTATGGGGACAAAGTCGAAATCGCGAAAAAAAAATCAGCTGTTTCATACAAATTGGCGGCATTACGCCGGCCGAAATGTATTGAAACAGCTGATTTTTTTTTTCGCGATTTCGACTTTGTCCCCATAGTAAAAGTTGGTCAGTATGACCTATACATTCACTACGTAGAATTTGAACGGTCGAAAAAAAAACACCCTGTATAGAAGGAATGTAAAATGTTAATAATGTTCGGCTTGGGCTTTACTTTCACACTCGTTCGCAAATTCTTACTTACCGCCCTAAATACACAATGTACTATTTTTTAAGTGAGTGAGATGACATTTGTGCAGTTTTATGGATTAACAGAGCCGAATGCTTTCGTCCGCAACAAGTACAATGAAATAGAAAAAATAAATGAATGAATGACACGAATGGCATTGACGTTTGCTGACGAACGTATTAGGCCTTATTCATCCACAAAATTGCACAAATGTCACCTCACTCACTTAAAAAAAGATCATCACAATTTATATTTAGGAAATAAAAATAAAAGAACATATTGTGAAAACACAAATCAATTTATTTATTAACTAAATATTTTGATTTGTGCTTTTATTTTTTCCCAGTAGTTACACCACTTAATAGTGTATAAATTATAAATAATGGATGGACTATATAAATTATAAACATTTTCCGACCAAGATCACCAACGTCCGAGGTGGGGTCCCCACCTCGGACGTATATTTATAAAAATAAAAGAGCCGTATTTTCTTGATTCTTAAGACAACGGCTACCAGGGAAAAATATTATATGTATTTTTACCCTCGGAGAACTTTACATATCTAATTGTGTTATGAAAATTAGTCATAACCTCCTGCCGCCCAGACTATAGAAAAATGCCACTTAATTTTTAATTAATAGTGTAGAAAATAGAATAGGATTTCATTTGTTTGAGGAGGCCTTTTAATAAGCATCTGGGCGGCAGGGGGTTACAACTATATGGTTTACTCTGTCAAATAACGTTTGGCAGTAGAAAAAGCCGCAAATAAAAAAAAACAGGTGGGTATTGTTGACCGTTTATAGAACAATTATCTCAGTAACACAAAAATTATGACGCTAAATTTTGTTTTCATTAGAAGTCTTTAGTTATGTATTATTTTATAAGTTTGTGACTTGAATCACGTAACGATTAAGAATCCACTTATAGGAATTTGTCACTAACACAGGTCCCATTCTTAAGACGATCAGACAACTAAAACAACTTAAATCGCTTGCATATCGTAACCTTAAATATATATTTTTAGACCAGAACATCCTTTTCATTATGACCTTCCTTTTGCACTCGGTTTTGTTATGGGTTTGTATTTAGATATTATGGTGCTGTGATCAGATATATCGGTGCGCCCAGGCTGCTCATAAATATCTGAACATGCAATCAAACGTCACGACGATAGAGGCCTGCAGCTAGCGCTTAATCGACAATCGTAAACGAAAGGCAGCTAACTGTCTTTGTCGCACTAATACGAAAGAGTGACAGAGAGGGAAAACTACGTTACGCTACTAAGCGTTGGCGATTGGCAACTTGGCTAGGCATCCTGGATGCTTAGCCAAGTTGCCAATCGCTAGCGCTTAATCGTCAATCGTAAACGAAAGGCAGCTAACTGTCTTTGTCGCACTAATATGAAAGAGTGACAGAGAGGGAAAACTATGTTACGCTACTAAGCGTTAGCGATTGGCAACTTGGCTAAGCATCCTGCTCAGTTATTTTTGAGTACCCTGGCCTAGCCGCTCCAATTTATCTGACGGCGACTGTACGAAGAGGCAGTGGGTGGGGCACATTGCGCGAAGAACCTACGGGCGAGAAGGTTCTCGATTGGCGGCCATGTACAGGAAGGCGCAGCGTGGGTAGGCCCCCCACAAGGTGAACTGATGGCCTGGTGAAGGTCGAAGGAGTCCGCTGGATTCAGGCGTTCAGAATTCTACAAAATCATATAATTTCCTATAGAAAAAGTTGATGATTCTATTGTATATTTATACATTGATTCAGCCGCTTACAGTCTACATTTCTAGCCGTAACCAAACAGACTTATTTTATGTAACAATCACAAATACCTACCTGATCACTTTCTTAGGGCTTGTCCATTAATAACGTCATATTGTATAGGGAAGGTGGGGGACAAGAAAAAAAACACCAGTCATCGGACAAATCACGTGTATTAATTTGTTACTCTCTGCTGAATAGCATTATAGGTAAATTATAAATATTAGATGTCATATACCAAATAAGTCTTCCGACCGGCCGAGGGGTAAAGGCATCAGCCGCGAAAGCTGAGTACGTGTACGTGGGTTCGATCCCCATCTCGGACATTAGCTGATCTTGGTCGTTTTTTTTGGAATAATATATGCCATCTAATATTTATAATTTATATAGTATTAAGTACATAGATATATGAAAGAGAGAGATTTGTAACGAAGCGAAATTGTAATGAGTCTGGGTGTCTCCGAGGTCGGGCCTTTGCCACGCTGTGATTGGCTAAAGCGCTACCATATGCTGCGGCACTAGAGAGGAGGCTACGTCGATAAATTATTATCCATAGATATTTGATAAGGCCGGAATATTAAGAAAAACATTAAAATCGACCTATCATTTAATAAGAAATAAATACAGATTAAAATATCGCATTGGACGATGTATCTAATCTTTATAAACATTATGTTATCCGTCGCGCCCTTGTTAGCGTGAAAATACCGGCCGTCCTAGAGCCCAACGGTCTGGCCAGGGACGACGGCAAGAGGCCTGACGGAATGACGCTGGTGCCCTGGAGCATGGGCCGGCCGCTAGTTTGGGACGCCACCTGCGTTGACACTCTGGCACCGTCCCATGTTTCGGTCACCGACGTTGCTGCTGGCGCCGCGGCATCATTAGCCGAAAGTCTCAAGCGCCGCAAATATGCTGCTTTAGGAACCAGCTACATAGCGGCTCGCCTAAGAGAGACCTCAGGCGACCAGAGGGCTGGCCAGTACCTTGCACAGCGTTTAAGTATAGCTATACAACGGGGGAATGCGGCCAGCCTTCTGGGTACCTTGCCCACTGACGGCGATTTAGGCCATTTTTTTTATTTATAGGAAGTTAAGTTAAGTCCTTATATTGTTTGTTTTCATTTTATGTCGTTTAATAATAAATTAAAAAACTTTTTTCTTACTTTCGTGTCGGATCTGGTTTGTAAATAATAAACTACAGAATGTCAATTATAAACATATATTTGAATATGAACAAAGCAATTTATTAACGACATTATCTTAATCGTGGCTGGGAATCACATGAAAAATAATTATTTAGACGGTTGTACCCTTAATAAATATAATGTTATCAGCCGTTTCCGCGATGGTCACATATTTAAATAAAACATTTTCAACCTTTGACAACGGTTATTGTAAAAGGCTCAAAATAATATAATACGCGATATAATCTATATATATTGTTTTACCTTTATGAAGATAAGATATTAATACAAAGGTCAAAATATGAAAGAAAAATTTAATATAATCAAATACATCAACAATTTATCGACCGTATTTGTCATCGGCACGGTCAGTCGTACCTCTAGTTCGCGGCCTGCTCGCAGCGGCCGTACCAAGAGATGACAGGACGGTTGTGAATATCGCTAGCAATTGGATACATTGCACGGTCACTTACCAAATTGCAACTTGCTTGCTATTCTAAGCCGTCAATGTAAAACGCACATACAATTTGTCACTGAATACTTCAACCAATTGGTACGCCCAAGTAAAATCATTATGACATTTATGTCAGCGGTTTGTTGTTATATATTATTTGTAAAAATACGTGGTTTTGTCAACTAATAACTAAAAAAATCAATACTTTCATGTGGTACGTGACTCAATAGTCCTTGAAATGTTTATTTACACTCCTATTTTTACAAGAAATAACGGCACAATTCGGCATTTTGCGGATATGTCCGAGCTCATCCTGCAGTCGCGGGTAAGTTGCGACTGGCTCATAGGCCGCGCATCTGTCACACTATAAAGGCCTATCGGCCATAACGCTGCGACATGTTTCATGCCACCGTTAGCTATCTATACTGATCTGTGGTATTGATCGTTAGTGTTTTGCGGATATCTGTAGTAGAAAACGAAAAAGGAACGAGCCCAATTTTTTTTGGTAACTCTCCTAATGGCATACAGAGTGGTTGGTGAAATTGTTTATTCATGACCAGTAAAAAATTGAAGAGAAAGATTTTTTTAAAGTTTTTTTTATTATTAGATGTCATATCATATACGAAGAAAAAACGACCAAGATCACCTAATGTCTTGATGTTTTATTTCTTTGGTAGCTATATGACATCTAATATTTACAATTTTTACAGTATTAACTAGTATTAAGTGGTGTGAGTGACTACTGGGGAAAAATAAAAAGTACGAATCAAAATATTTACTTAATAAATAATTTGATTTGTGTTTTCGCAATACGTTCTTTTTTTAAACTAAAAGATTTTTTGCAAACTTTTTTCTTTTTTCTCTAACCCTTTAATGGGTATTGGCAACATATTTGCCGTCATATAAAAAACAAAACCAAATCAATTTCGAGACACGTAAGGTTCGAAATTGAATGCTTTAACAGAGCTGTCAAAGGGTTAATGCCAAACATCAATGGGTATGGCAAAATGAAAACTCATACCTAGTGTTTTTTTTATCGCGCATGCATTTTTCAGTGAGTTATGATGAAAATTGGTTTTAGACAAACATTTCATTGTTTCTGAAACTAAGCCGAATCTCAAATTGTGGTCAGGAATACATCTTTCAAGTCTGTCGGTATTATACTGACCAGTGGTGCTATCCACTAAGGAAACTGCTTTGCTATCAGCGCTGTGTCAGCGCTGCGGCAGCGTCGAGCCTATAAATGGTATTCACTAATGCACTTTAAACGACACTAGCGCTCGGCGACGAATGCGGCGTGAGCTGGAACTACACTGCGTCGATAGTTACCGTCTACAGTTCGACGACGAGCTGTTCTACGTTAGTGAATACCATTTTTCGCAGCGCTGCGCTCGACGTCGAAGTGAAAGCCTTCACTTCGACGTCGAGCGCAGCGCTGCGAAAAATGGTATTCACTAACGTAGAACAGCTCGTCGTCGAGCTCGTTGATGAACGCAGCGTCGAATGTGTGAATAAGAGAATAGCATAGCGGCCTGTGTAAGTATGTAATGTTGCAAACTTCTCTATGATTTGGACTTTAACTTTAAACAGTATACAAACATTATATTCAGACGTTCAGAATATATTATGTAGATTATCAAATGGCTACACTCTGGCATTGGCTATTGGCGCCCATCATTTTGTATCCAATTCAACAGACACGTCAAATTAATTCATTATTAACCCTGCACGTTGACCTTTCAAGTACTTAGTGTTAAGTAGAATGAGATTAACATTGACAAAAAATAACATATTAGTACGGTCAAACCGTACATAATTTTACCCTAAACTCGAAAATCAAGTAGTATCGCTGCATTTTTAGGGTTTCGTAGCCAAAATGGCAAAAACGGAACCCTTATAGATTCGTCATGTCCGTCTGTCCGTATGTCCGTCTGTCACAGCCGATTTACTCGGAAACTATAAATGCTACAGTAGATATTGAAATTTGGTTAGGATATGTGTTGTATGAACCGCTACAGGATTATGATAGTATATTGTAAAAAAAACCATTGGGGTGGGGGCCCTCCATACATGTAACTGAGGGATAGAAATAGTACATTACTATAGAGGACGGGAAACGAAGGGTTACAGGCCAAGTAGATATATCTGGCCGAAGGAACTGAGGCCAGATAGGGATACGCGGCCTGTAACCCTGTTTCACGCCGAGATTTGTATAGTCATCATCATCATCATCATCATATCAGCCGAAAGACGTCCACTGCTGAACATAGGCCTCTCCCAACGATTGCCACAATGACCGGTCCTGCGCCACCCGCATCCAGCGGACTCCTGCGACCTTCACCAGGTCATCAGTCCACCTTGTGGGGGGCCTACCCACGCTACGCCTTCCGGTACGTGGCCGACACTCAAGAACCTTCCCGCCCCAACGGCCATCGGTTCTACGCGCAATGTGCCCCGTCCACTAAGCTGCCACTTCAGTTTAGCGATTCGGAGAGCTATTTCGGTTTCTACTAAAAACTTGAAAATAAAATAAGTAAAAAAAGTTTTAAGTTAAACGGTTTTTATTGCACCAAAAACTAGAAAATAAAAATTAGTTGTAACTAACCGTAGATGCTTCTTTCTGTAGATTAGTCACGTGAAACTATTATCACTGTAGTCTTCCCAAGCGGATGCTGAAAGCCACGTTTAGCTTCTATGTCAGTGGATTAAGCGTTACCTAATCGGAAACTTTTACCAAACTAAAATAAAAACGTGAGGCGATATTATAAAGTTTAAAATATGTAATTGTAGTTAGCTTTAATTTTGTAATTAATGATCCATCTGTTCCAACACTTCTACAGAGATAAATAACTTGTATCAAGGCCAGAACAAAACTTATTACACTATTGTTGTCTTGATTTCTGTGTGTTCTTAAATAACTGTAGTGACTTAATCACAATTGTGTACGCCCCACGTTTTTATTTCAGTTTGGTAAAAGTTTCCGATTAGGTAACGCTTAATCCACTGACATAGAAGCTAAACGTGGCTTTCAGCATCCGACTTGGGAAGACTACAGTGATAATAGTTTCACGTGACTAATCTACAGAAAGAAGCATCTATGGTTAGTTACAACTAAGTTTTATTTTCTAGTTTTTGTTGCAATAAAAACCGTTTAACTTAAAACTTTTTTTACTTATTTTATTAACTATGAATGTAGTTTTGCTAAAAGTAGAGAAATACATTATGTTTTGAATTTCAAGTTCTAATAAGCCTCTTCTTGTCCTCCAAAATGTTAAAATATCAAAGTCCTTATCAAAAGGACCTAACTTGTTATTAAGTACTTTTTATAGAAATGAAGGATTTGTACAATTTCCTTAAAAACAGCTTGTGTATTATTGGATAAGATCACAAGGCCAGAACAAAACGGCATAATTCTAAACGTTTCGCATCAAAAGGGCTTAATTCTGAAAATGTATGGTATATTTACTTAATAATTCAGTTGATAAAGCAATATATTTAGTGGCATAACATGTATATCAACTCACTTAAAAAGTACTATATCAAAAACACAGAAAAATATCGAAATGAAAACCGTGGATATATGTCTTTCACAATTTCCCAAAAAAAGTTACAACTGGAAATAAGCCCTTTTGAACTCTCGAATAACCCAATACCACGCCAACCGATTTCCATATTTCTTTTTTTAACCAGCTTCAAAACAAACCACATGCTTCACGAAATGTGTCAAAGAAATCAAATACACTTGAAATTTAGCTATATTTGTGTACCTACCTTTTTTGTTTTCTCCTGACGAACAGTATTTAGGGTTCTCGTATTGCACGAAACAGTGTTTCACATGAATATTTCGGAGTTCTCATTGTAAAGCCGAAAATTCAACTCACGATGCCATTAACACGAGACAATGGAGTGAATAGAGGTTCCCTTTTGCATTGGCTAATTTCCGGGGCTAAGGGCACGACCATTTAGTATTAGTACCTAATAGGCTTGTTCACGAAATAAAGTAGCCATTGCTGTATACCTAATTTTTTTTTGTATGCGACCATACCTTAGTATGGGTGTTATTACAAAGAAGGGCTCTTAGCCTATCTTCTCGGACGCTCTGGTTGATATTTATATAAATTTCTCCATAATTATGGACTTTTATTTAAGCTTCTGGATTTAGGTAGTGTTTCTTCTTATTTTACCATTTTGGATCATTTAGTTTCCCAATGGGTCTTAACTAAATTACAATAACGATACTATAATAAACGGTTAATCTCTTGTCTACAATTTTTATTAATTATTTCAAGACTAACATTGTTGAAATCGTCTCGGAAGTTCGCACTTTTTTGGGCTTGCACTTTTGCATTAAGCATTATCTGAAGTTATTTTGATTTTGACGACTTTTCAGTGAATGCTTTTGGATATTGGATTATTAAACATAAAACAGAAGAATCAATTTACAGTCCCATGGCTGTTAGAACTACATGGGACTGTTGCGTAACAGTAGAGACTGATTTTACGATAGCTATTTTATTTCGTGAACAAGCTTTACCAACCTAAGCTGCGTGCTTACAACGAGTTGGCAAATAACATTTATTAGACACGTAAAGCAGTCCAAATAGTAGTAGGTAGATCTATCAAATTTCCGCCATTGTCACGCTCGCAAACCACGAACCCCGTAAAATGTTCGAAACGTCGAGATGAAGTTAAATTCAGTTAATATACGCGGGTTTATTCGTTTTCCATAGTTTTCATCATGCTTGCTGCAATATACTTGTGTGATAGTCTATCACACAAGCAGTCGCTTTACGTATCGAGTAAACGCTAAAGGTGCGTTCAAACTAAAAGAGCATTCGCTGTTCTAACCTCCCACTCTACGAAATTCGATCGGTACATAAAACGTGATTGGATGATTTTGTAGAACGGGCGCTAGAACAGCGAATGCACTTTTGGTTTAAATGCACCTTGACGCAAACCACTACGGCAGCGGCTGGCTACAGGGGTATTTTACGTACCTACTCGAGAATCTCCCTCACGAACTGCTTATGATTTGCACGGTAAGAATATCGCGTTTCGTGTATGGCAGCCCCCTGAAATACCTATTTATTATTTTTTTTACAGAAATACATAATTTGTGACTCTTTAGATACAGCCTGTTGACACAAAGAAGGACGAACAGCTAAGTCTTAGCAATTATGCTAAGACGTCAGCCTCCGTAGCCTAGTTGGTAGTGACCCTGCTTACGAAGCTGGAGGTTCCGGGTTCAAATCCCGGCGAGGCATTATTTGTGTATTTATTTATCACAAATATTTGTTCCTTGGTCATGGCTGTCTATGTATGTAAGTATCTATCTATATCGTCGCCTGGTACCCGCATCACAAGTCTTAAGAGCTTACCGTGGGGACTAGGTCGATTTGTGTAAGATGTCCCGAGATATTTTATTTATTATTTATTATTATGCTCTCGTTTTTACTCTTGGGTATGGGACTCTAAACATGTAACCAGACCCAATCTTCAGCATTATACAGAATTATTTGTAGAAGTACCTAAGTATTTTACTTCGTAGATATGTGAAATTGTCGTGGAATGTCCGAACCTCAAAACGCGATATCCCTAAAAAGAAAATGGTTTTGTTTGTTTTCGTTTCCCGAAGTAGGCTGATAATAATAATGTAATTTTCCTTGGTAGCATACTAATTCGATTTGCAGGGCCTTAGCGAGTAGTAGGTACTTACTTGAGGTAATATTGAAAATATATTAAAAAGCGTAGGTACCTATCTAAGCATCAGCCTATCTCAGTCTATTGTCGGATGTAGGTCTCTCCTATTAACTATGCGTAGACGGATTAGAAGGGTTAATGCCCATAATCGCCATACTGGTCAAGCGGATTGGCGATCGCAGTAATATGTCCACTATGATGATGCTGCTGCCCATCTTTGGTCTTCTAACCTAAACCGTAGACGTAACTGTCGGATATTGAAGTCTGTCTATTTTCTAATGGGTCTTTTAAAAAATAATATAGTACCTCTACGTAATTTATAGGGCTAAATACAAAACAACGATTTTTTTCCAATTGTGTTACGGAAGTTAGTCATATATTATACAAACTGTACTATTTAAGTTTTGTTTACATTATAGTCTTTAATTGGGTAGTTTTTTGCTATCGACTTTAATGCAAGTGGCAACTTAAGTGACTGCCTATTCGTCTCCGTCGTAATTCCCACGTACTCACTCTCCCTCATGCTAGTCATGCTACTGTGAAAACCTTTCAAATTAAATTGAATAAGGATTCAATTTAGTTTGAAAGGTTTTTACATAATAGTATCTAGGTATTTAACATAGTTAGTTGTAGAACGTGCATAATTAGGTCTGAAAGTTTTCAAATAAAGTAGTGATTGAAGAGATAGACTTATCTCTTTATAACATTGGGTACCTAAATATAATACCAAAATATGATGTCATTATATGTGTATTAAAAGAGCCAAATAACTGTTCAAACACAGTGTTACTTAATTAATAGGTACGGCAGTTAGCTAGATATCCGATATCGTTAAAATGTGACGTTTTAGTCTGTGGTTTTCTTAATTAAAACATGTAACTATTTACATTTTAAGAGCATAGTCTATTTTATAAGGATCCGGGGAGCATAAAGATGAGTAGATATGTATTAAGGATGTAGCTAACTGTTCTTCTCCTTGAGCACCTATATTAAACTGAAGTTTTAATTAAAACAGTGCAGTTGCTTGACAATTTCATTACTTGGTTCACTTAAGAAAGCGGACGGCGGTAGTCTAGCGGTCGTCTAGAAATGTAATCCAATCTAGCAAGTCCCATATCACAGAGTTATACAAGGTGGAAGTCGACGAGGGACCTTTACGGAAATGGGAGATAGTTAAGGCTATACTGAGCAACTTTTACTATGGGACCAACCCCGAAATCGTAAAAAAAAACTTATCCATACAAAAAGGTACAGCATGACAAGACAAGACAAGACATTTATTGATATTAATAATACACCGTCAATAACATAGCAAACATACATTTAAATCATTTCATCACAATAATATACAATTCCATAAATAAATAAATTAACAAAATAAATATTTATTATTCGTAACATGTGTACACACAATGTATGAAAGTCATTTTTTTTTTACGATTTCGGGGTTGGTCCCATAGTAAAAGTTGCTCAGTATGGCCTTAACTATCTCCCATTTCCGTAGAGGTCCCTCGTCGACTTCCACCTTGTATATGTATACAGTAGTAATTACTCTTTAAAAATACATTTGTGTGTTTTGTGTGTTTTCTGTCGTGGCATCACCAAATGGGCCCTACGGGAGACCAGCGCTGGCCTTTGGGCTAGCACTACGCTGAGTTTTGTCCATTTCGTGATGCACCAACTATTCTCATCATCAGCCTATGATAGTCTACTGCTGGACGTAGGCAGCTCCTATGCTGGACGTATGCAAGCGGATTGGCCATCGCAATGTGTCCACTATGGTGACGCTGCTGCCCATCATCAATCTTTTGTCAAATAATGGTCAGTGACACTTCAATCCCTTAGTCGACTCTTACGACATCCGCAGGATGAGATGGGGTGGTGACAACATATTCTTGCCTTTACCGCGTGGTAAATGTAAGAATACGTTTGTCGCTACCCCAACTCTTCCCGTAGATGTCACACAAGTCGACTATGGAATTGATGTGAAACATTCTATATTGAGGATTCATTATGAGTAGCAGCTTCTTCATAATGGACACATTACTGTGATTGCCCAGCGTACCTCCTAATGTGCCCACACGCATAATTACCTAATGGGAGAGGTAGAGGCCTGCAATATGTCTACAAAAAAAAAACACTACAATTTAACATAAAGTTAGCAACAGGCAGTCTTATGGCGGCGATAAGGATCTCTTCTAGACTACTTAGTACAAATAACAGCAAGAAAAGCCAAACCGTCTGTCACATAACGCGAAAAACAATTAGCTGCCTCTGAGTTACACATGGATGAAATGCAGCCGAGTATATAAAATATGACCAATTAACTTTTAGAACCATATTCGTCTTTAATTGGCTTACCTATTACCACAATGGAACTATCCAAAAGTGGATAAAGCAAGCACGTGGATGAAACTTATAAAAAGGGTGTTTTCTAGATACCACTTTCGCTAGAAGTACTTACCTAGGTACCTATTAGCATTTAAATCACATGATTAATGTTGTTTAGGTACGTATTTATGGAATTAATTCAAAAGTCAAACTGTGCTGCAATCAAAGCAGAAGTACGTGGCTACTACCAATACATATTTTCATCTTACAGCATTGTAATAAATAAAGTAGTTAAAAAGTTATACGTACATTCATGTAGGAAAATGTAAATATTTGTTGAAGAGTTTTTTTTGTTTTATTGATAGTAAATATGATGTATAATGGCTTCGACAGGATTCTATCTTACGTTTTCGGTGTAATTAAATCTGGATTTAAGAGTTAATGTGACAAAGTCGAAATTTGAAGTTGAAGAACGCGCAACATGGATCTCTGTTATATTGGAGTAGTGATTAGTATATAGGACCCTAAAATATACTTAACTTAAAAGAAAGCAAACCTATAATTTAAAAAAAATGCTGCAGATCATTGTATAACGGTAGCATAGCCATGCAGAAGGCTGGCAGCATTTGCCGTGGTCTGACTTGGATGGCATTGCTGATCCGCTGTACCAGATATGATCCAGCCTTCTGGTCACGCGTCAAATCGTATACGTAGTTTGTGTTTTGTGCCTCAACTCTTTAAGGACACCGTGGGCGCTTTCTCTCAGGGTCAGCCCCGGATTAAACAAGCACGGGGGTTATACTGGCCTGTACCACATTTTATAGCGGGACCCCAGGTTTACATACTTAGATTTTTATAATTACGAGTAATCAAGGTTTAAGTAATAGATGCGCGCAAAGTGCAATGAATATGTATACATAAGCCTGTTACTGTAAGATCGTGTATACCTACATATCGAAGCGCGGGGCCCATAGCATATTCTGGACTGGACCCGTAACTATTTCTGCTGTTAGGTTAATCCGCTTCTGTCCCGGGTCCTAGAGTCTTGACTGCAAATGGCACAGATATGCAACATTGTTTTCAACTGCATTCTGGCGACACTCTCTGCGGACCCTTGATGAGTTACCAGTTGAGCCAGTCTTCATCTACCTAATAGATTTTATGAACTTTAATGAAACTTTTGTATATTTTTACAAGGTTAAAGCAGGTTAAATAAACTTGAAATTTGAACACTGTCACACTGATACTTAGTCCACATTTGACCACCCCAAAAATGAAACATGTGTATTATGCTATACTTCGTTACATGTTATATGCTATGCTATGCGGATATGCATTATGTTCTCTTTTAATTACATTAATGTTTTCCCATTTCATTTACACAGAAAGGGATTATATAGAATGTACTTGTAATTCGAAAGTAGTTTAATTTAAGACAGATATTTAATCATCGAAACTACTAATTGGATAATAAAAATACTGAAAATGGAATAAAATTTCCCATTTAGTAGCAATACTGTTTTCTGGGGTCCTATTGTTTATAAAATGAATAGGTAAGCAATTTGAAGACATCACCAAACAGTGTGATCGCATAATTAAATTAAATTAATTATTAAATTATTCGTTTCAGTCGAATTTACGTAAGCACGTTCCCGTAGTCCCGAAACAATATCGAATTACAAATGATTTACGCAAAATAAAACTAATGATTTACATATGCGTATGATTAGCGGGCGTAGGGTGCGCAGTGATCGTGACGTATCGATCGTGTATATAGATCGATGCGCAGGAGTTTCGTAAATAGTCTCTCTTGAGACATCGAAGGCGTCCTTTGGGGATAACGTGCTAGTGTGATAGTGGCGGCCGAATTAAGAAGGGTGTTCTCGAAACATTAAGGTAGGAAAGTTTTATACGAACAATTGGAAATAATAGTGAAAGTTTTATCATTAAATTAAAAGGACATGGTCATTTTATTTAATACAATTGCTTCTCAAAGAAAGTGTTGTGTGCCCTATTCTATTTTGAAGAACTTTAAAAATATTTTTGTAAATAATTTATTTGTGATGATTTTTCATATACGAATCAGATCACAAGTTGAGTGAAAATTAAATATAAGTGTAATAAAATTTTAGTTAGTTTGTAATGCTTTTGGTTGGATAATTAGTAGAATTCTCGACATGCCAAAATTACAGGAATTACTCAAAGCACCATTTCACCAAAATATTTTTAATTTTAACTTATTATTACAAGATTGATAACAATTTTATAAATACGTAACACAAATTCTTTTAACTATTGTAAATTTTAACTGCATTTCCCGACAAATATTCTTAAAACATTTATCGTACTTAATTTTTTTTACTTACTACTTCAACTTAAAACCGTTGTATCAGCAAATAATTTCCTAACATTATACATATTAAGTCTATTGGAATATCAAGGCAAACTCTTTCAACGCAGATTATCACGAAATGCGACAAAATATAAAAAATAAATTGTATAATAAAATAAAAATTCTTAGAAAATATACATTATACAAACAAACATTCAAAAATTGCCCTAAATAATTGTACCAAGTTTATAAATATATTATGTATATGATACTAGTGACAGCAAAAAAAATAGGGAAAAACTAAAAGAAACCAAAGACAAGATATTTTGCGCTACAATACTTACTGTACTCACCGTTTGTTACTCTACCGTCGCAGTGCCTCATTATTACTTTACAATACATCACCTTTTAACTATCGCTAAAATTACTTCTCGCACTCGTGTTGTAATTTGTCGGTCGCGTACTTACATTAAATTGTGAGTACCACAGAGATGGCAGAGACTCCCGTCAAATATTACAGAAATTCAAAGGACTCCATCATGAAATGCGTCTCAAAATAATACACATGACATGACTCTATCGTATCTACGGATATTTTTTTTCGAGTTTATAATGTTATTTCTATCACTGTTGCTATTTGTCCTTTTGTGCAAATTACACTTGCTAATAATTAAAGCTTGCGTACCTAATGCTTATGTAAATTTGACCCCTATTCATTATTTATGTCATGCTCTGTTATAAAACCGTAATAGTATGTCTAGGAGTACGATTGTGACAAAACTAAATATATGTTTGTCTCAAGTTTTCCGAAGGCCAGTTTTGTTTACTGCCGAATTTGCCGATTCAGAACTCGTAAGAAATTGTTACGCAACCGTAAACAAAGCCGTTAGTAGTGATATTTTTCCTTTACTAATTTTCCACGCCCTTTAATGTACTTTGAAATCTATTTCGTATAATCATTAAGCACTATCTGCTTGTAGCATTACATTACATTAAAGAACACCCAAGTTTGAGGAAAATGTACCTTACTCTTACAACGACAGTTTATCTTTTGTTTTTGCTTGAATCAAGGTGGTCTAAAAACCTTGGATAAACAGAATAAAATAAGTATCCAAGAACCGTATTAAAATTTCCAGAAAATGTTGTAGGTATAATTTGTAAAACAGTCACATCGACATTATTAATAATTATACCTACCTATTCTGTCTACCTGTGTAGAACTATTTTAAAATCCATTTATATGATTTCACAAATTAAAACGTGGAACTAAATAACTAACATGCAAATAAAATGTGCCAAAGTAGAAATAATACGAATTCCACATGAACACTATGAACACTGATAAGTGATCCTATACTTTTTATTCTGTGCTTTTATGAAGCTTCATACAAATAACACTGTTGTTTTTTTCTATTTCTAAGTGAGTTGTTACATTAGAACCTGATTCTGTCACCATTTAAATGTCTGCGGTTAATTACTGAATGACATTTAGCTATCGTTTTAAAATATTTCCTTAGGAATATTTGTCATTCTTATCATTATAATTATTATCTATGTTGCAAAAACTACTATTATGCATACGCTGATCACTTCTCTTGCAGGAATAGAATTAGGAAAACATTCATATAATACGTGTAACCTTACCGCAACTTGTTAACCCCGACTCGAGTAAGAAGTAGTTAGTATTTATAGTTTACGTGTATGCATTACTGTTTTACATTTATAGGTATGCTCAATTGCTCAGTGATTAGCATTTTTTACACTGAAGCAGTAATTTATGGATTAATAGAAGTTTGTAAAATCATCACAAGATTTTAGGTAAAAACTTAAAATAAAAAACGTGGCAAAAAAAATCGCAAAAGGGTTGTGAATAAATTCCATAATAATCGAATATTGCATGACGTACTTCTCTTGATTTAGCATCAATAAGAATATGTATATCATTAATAAAATTTACATATTTATTCAATACAAGTTCGTAGCCATTGACGTCACTGAACCTTACCTAACCTGTTCCAATAATTTTGCTCAAAAATTGACAACATACATTTTTTATCATAGTTTAAACAATTTCAAGAAACAAGATTACAATTTACTATATGAAAACCGGTTACGATTTTAGCACTCAAATGCTACGTGACCAACAAACATAATAATGGTTAAGAAAAGTATACATTTATTATGATGATTTGCAAAAGCCATGTGATTTACATTAACTATTCCTTATTAAGAAATAACGGGCTTTTATCGATATTCAATTCAAGAATGAAAAAATAAAAACAAGGCCTTCGTATTGAATGGTCTAACTCATTCCCAGTTTACTTACTGCTTTTCATATATCATGTAAATAAGCGTTCAACTTCTTTACAGAGTAAAATCCGCCAAAATGAGTTACGCAGCAGCGGAAAGCGTTGCCGCGAGCGGCACATGGGCCGCCACCAGCATGTTCTATATGCTGCTGGTGCCAGCCCTCATCCTCTGGTACGCCTACTGGAGAATGTCCAGGAGACACATGTACGAACTAGCCGAGAAAATCTCTGGACCCCCCGGCCTACCCCTCATCGGAAACGCACTTGAATTCACTGGTGGTTCTGACGGTAAGCCATGAAAACATTAATCCTCGTCTTCATAAAATCTTACGAGACATGTATTACCTAATGTTTGTCCCTTTTACCAAACGAAAATATTAAATTGAATATCAAAGGGCAAACGAATAATTAGTTGATGCTGGATTGATAGACATTTATGAAGAAGGGTATAATACTGCTTTTAAGGTAGAGCTTAGAAAATAAAACATTTTTTTTTCTGTTGTCAGATATCTTCAAGAACCTAGTAGCTAAGAGCATGGAATTCGACAAAGAAGGCATGGTAAAGCTCTGGATCGGACCCAGGCTCCTGGTGTTCCTGTACGACCCCCGGGACGTTGAGCAGATCCTCAGTAGCCACGTCCTCATCGACAAGGCTGATGAGTACAAATTCTTCAAGCCCTGGCTTGGAAACGGTCTCCTCATCAGCACTGGTAAATATACTACACTTTTGAATGTTTCATACAATGATCTTTTGAAATATGTCTCTTTTGTAATCGCTGTTTTATTTTAGGCCAGAAGTGGCGTTCTCATCGCAAACTGATCGCGCCCACTTTCCACTTGAACGTTCTGAAGAGCTTCATCGACCTGTTCAACGCCAACTCCCGAGCTGTAGTTGAGAAGCTAAAGAAGGAATCCGGAGACTTTGACTGCCACGACTACATGAGCGAATGCACTGTCGAAATTCTGCTTGGTAAGTTCATTAACATTTTTTGACAACAGTAAATAAATATTATACAACAATAAAAAAGGTAAGATCTGAAAAAGAAAACTCATAAGATCATGATAGAATTTATGACAAATCAGTTGATTCAAATGTTGAGTCCTTTACTTTTCGATAAATATCCCCACATTTTTACCTGTTATAATCTCTCAAAAGACCTACATGGCTTAGTTGTTGATAAGATGTAAGTTAATACCAAATTCACTTAATCGAGTTTTAATAGCATTTCTCAGAATCATGACAAAGGATTCATATAAAACAAATTAATAACACATCACATCTCATACAAATGCTTCTCCAGCTCTACTAAATGGGCACGTGCTGTATGCTTTAAAAATGTAATCCGAGTATTTAAATTTTAAATGTGAGCATTAATGAATCATTCGAAACGACTAGCAGAATTATAATCAGTGTACCCAAGAAGGAGGTCTGTTGCGTTTTTCGATTTTTTTTATTAATTTTTGAAGATTAAATTTTATCGATCTTTATTTGTTCATCAAATCATCATTTATTTTCTCCCCCCTCTCAAATCAAGAGTTCCATTTGCACACTACCTATCTAAAAAGATGACGGCCGAAAATTCCGTGGTCAAACAGGTTGGTCTACAAAATATGAAGTGATTTCTGTGTCTCGTCACGTAGCCAGTGGAGTGGTGACAACACAGGCGACCGCCATCGCTAAGCGTGCTCTTGACGCAAATGATCGCATTTGCGAAACTTACGAACCCAATGTTTAGGTATATTATTATTACGATATAGCATCGTCTCCAAACTTAACGCACTATAAGAAACAAAGTTGCAAATGTATACGTATACGTATATTGACAGTATTATAGAATTTGCAATCATTACCATGACACGTTTAATGATGCCGGACAATCCAGTTTTCAATTTAAATAATTAACTTGTTTATATCCTTAGCCATAAAGTCAAGAGAATTCTTAAATGTCGTATTTGCTATGACATGCAAAAATTAACATCCGATGTAGTTTCAAAACGAAAAGCATTGACTTACGTTTTATTATACAAACACATAGTATTATCCGTACCGTTTGGCTTAGGACGTTACTGGAAAGATAAAATTACACATGTTACATTGAATCGCGGTAAATAGAGCATACCGTCCTCCACTTCGCCTTCGCAGGTTGTTTACGACAACAATTACACAGATTGTACGGAATGACTTCCTTATAATGTTACGTTTATGACAGAAATAATTGTTTGAACTAGACTTTTAATAACGTATGACGGACTAAGAGGAAATACGCGTAGAATGTGGGTGCCGTGTCAACTTGCGACCCCCCACGGACTCACGTCGCACTTCATAATGGGCAGTTTTCGCCATCAACGGAGGTAGCTGTTACAAGCCCCCATTATGATATTCGTTAAGCAACGTGTAGAATCCTTTGAAGGTTAATTGCTCTTTTCACTTAGTTTATTATTTATGCTTACTACAGAAACCGCTATGGGAGTCAGCAAAAGCACACAAGACCAGAGCGGCTTCGAATACGCCATGGCTGTCATGAAGATGTGCGACATCCTCCACTTGAGACACACTAAGATCTGGCTGAGACCCGACCTCCTATTCGGCCTCACCCAATACGCCAAGAACCAAACCAAGCTTTTGAGCACCATCCACGGACTTACCAAGAAGGTAATTTATTCAGTAATAAATGTTTATTTTAATGTAATGAAAATGTTTTAACGTGACTTAATATTTATAATTTTTTGGCTTTCAGGTCATCTCAAGGAAGAGGGAAGAGTTCAAAACTGGCAAGAAGACCACTATTTTGGATGAATACACGGAATCCACCACCTCCTCTGCTGAACCCACCAAAGAGACCTCAGTCGAGGGTCTGTCCTTCGGTCAGGCCGCTGGTCTGAAAGACGACTTGGACGTTGAGGACAATGACGTCGGACAGAAGAAGCGTCTGGCTTTCCTTGACCTGCTTATGGAGAGCTCACAGAGTGGAGTCGTTATCTCCGACGAGGAGATCAAGGAGCAAGTCGACACCATCATGTTTGAGGTATATATTTCGTCTTTTGTCTGTTTTACTTTTATTATTGGTCACCTTCCTAATAATGGGTAGGTAATTTTGCGAACTGTGTCGGGCAATACAAAATTTGTGAATAAGGATATGACCTACATTTTTACACATGTGTTAATATATCAATGCAGGGTCACGACACCACCGCTGCCGGAAGCAGCTTCTTCCTGTCCATGATGGGCGTGCACCAGCACATCCAGGACAAGGTCATCGAGGAGCTTGACCAGATCTTCGGAGACTCTGACCGCCCCGCCACCTTCCAAGACACTCTTGAGATGAAATATCTCGAGAGGTGCCTTATGGAAACCCTCAGGATGTACCCACCAGTACCTATCATCGCCCGTCAAATCAACCAAGACATCACCATGCGTAAGTATTTGATCAATTTCAATCTACCTACAAATAGTATCTACGAGTAAATAGTAAAAATGTTTCTAATACGAGTATCTTTCTTTGAATACAGCTTCTAATGGCAAGAAGATACCTGCTGGCTCCACTGTGATCGTAACCACCTTCAAGCTGCACCGTCGCCCCGACGTATACCCCAACCCTGACAAATTCGACCCTGACAACTTCCTTCCTGAGCGATCTGCCAACCGTCACTACTACGCTTTCGTGCCTTTCTCAGCTGGTCCCAGAAGTTGCGTCGGTAAGCAATCATGATAATTACCAATTATGTAAACGGCATAAGCCATTTAAAATACACTAGTATAATAGATAGGTACAAAAATAAAACGCAAGTTATCCGATATTAATGAAATTTATTTGCCAACAGGTCGTAAATATGCCATGCTGAAGCTGAAGATCATTCTCTCCACCATCCTGAGGAACTTCCGCGTCCAGTCTGACCTCAAGGAATCCGACTTCAAACTGCAAGCCGACATCATCTTAAAACGCGCGGAAGGTTTCAAAGTGAAGCTCCAGCCCCGCAAGAGGTTGGCCAAGGCTTGCTAATTCACGGAACCTAAACTATACCTAATAACTAAAACGAATTAATAAATTGTTAGTACCTTATCTGTAATAAGTGTTCACATTTATACAGTTCTTAGAATTAAAATAGAGCTTGTGATACCAGTACTGACTAAATTATTGTTAATTAATATTATTAAGGACGACGAACTAAATGGTGGTAGAATTCTTCACAGAATAGTAATAGAACAGATGACGGTGCAAGGATGGCGAAACTAGCTCAATTGTGTCAAATTGTCTTGTTTGCTCAAACTACTTGGTAATAACGTTTTGTAAATAGATAATATTATCTTTTTGTGATGAACCAATAAACATTGGCATAGAAAAACAATTGTATTATTTACCTTTTTGCAGCATATTTCTTAAGCATTGATTTAGAGCAAGTACTATTCTACTTGATTACTCAATTGCAGGACGCTATCACTTCTCTGTAATGGGATATCTCTTGATTGCGACTCGATTTGTTTTCGATCAAGCTCAAACTTCATTCTATATATGTAAGAAATAATGACAGTATATAACAGATCACATAAATCATCATTTAAGAAAACAAGGTTTGCCTATTACGTGATGTATGAAGAACTGATGTGACGTAAATTGATGTTATACAGGGTGGAAAGGGACGACGTTCCTTCCCGCTACCGACCGAGTCTACCAACCATTACGATGAACTTTCAGTATTGGACCAACATCGAAAGCGTACATGGAAAATTGACTTTTCCATACTATTGAACTCTAACTAATCACTCACTTTGTATGAGGGGTTAATTTTTTTTTTTAATATTTCGATGTTGGTCCCGTACTGAAAGTTCATCGTAATGGTTGGTAGACTCGGTCTGTAGCGGGAAGGAACGTCGTCCCTTTCCACCCTGTATACATACTTGACTGTCTTGTAGTAGTCATACCTAGTGCATTATATCATTAATCATACCATGCTCTAGATTGTACCTACCTTAAAACATCCAATGGAGTGCGATGATGATGCTGGCAAGGACAGGGCAACAAGTCGTGGTGCACTCTCTTTAGCCACCAAGGTACTAGGGACAGTTTCCATTCTATTACTTTCATTTTAGCTATTGTGCAGTCTTTAGCTTCCTTTAGTTCGGCAAAATATGAGGCCATCTTTTCTTGACCTTAAAATCAAGTGTAAATATAGTTAGTAAGCTTCTTAAAAAATTTACAGGTTCTGAACTCAAGTACAGTCACGTCTAATAATATGTTTACATTTCGGAACGTATGTTAAAGGCATAAGGATCAAAATCGTATACATATTATTAGAGCCGACCGTACCAGCTATACGAGCTCAGAACCATTAAATCTAAAGAACATAATCTAAAATTTCATACTTAAAGCCCGGCCACGACATTGGTCTAAGGTGACTAGCGGCGAGCAAATCCATGAGTTGGAGCGGAATGCCGATATGGGAACTCCCTCTCGCACGTAGGTATGGTTTTTCACTAAGCCGGTCGCCTTAGACCAATGTTGTGGCCGCAGCATTATACTAGAGGAAAATGTTAACGGAATGACACAATCGCGAATCAATCCCAAGTTTTCAGCTTAAACAGCTAACACCAACAAAAGTATCAAGACGTATGCTAGCTTATATTATTAGTCCCGTGTTTATCGATTATTGCCGCTGCTATTATAATTATAACGTTTTAACCAGTATAATTATAAGCTCCTAATTTATGTATGCACAAATGATAAAAGTTGGATCATTTTAACCTTTAGTACGTCAAAACACTAAAATCCCTATTAGTGCATCCCTCTTCACGTTTAGCGTTTAAAGCGGTAATTACACTTGGTCGTTCGCCGCATGTGGTCGCCGAATCAAAGTACGAGGTTGCCAACTTGCTAGGCATCCAACAATGTTTGCATGCGGCGAACGACCAAGTGTAACTGCTGCTTGAAGTGAAAACCATAATTTCAACGAAGATTTTATATGGCCCTCAGGTAAAAAGTTAAGCCACCTGATCTAGAGCGACTTTCATTTAGAAATAATGATAATACCTGAAGATATCGCCATCATTAGTCGTGATTGTTCAGCTTCTTCCTCATAAATCACACTCTTATTTTCAAAGATGACGCCTAAACTGCTCTTCATTTCTCCTATCTTTAGCGACGGCTGTTCCAGGGGCTGTAATGAGATACTTGATATCATACATTGGTGTCACATGGAAAAGAGCACTCAATTACATCATTGCCGACAACTAAACAGACCGGGCAATGAGACAGAATATATCTGGTTTCGTGGGGTCCAAGTCCACATATCAGCCTCCGTAGCCTAGTTGGTGGTGACTCTGCTACGAAGCTGGAGGTTGCGAGTTCGAATCTCGGCGAGGGCATTATTTGTGTGATTATTTATCACAAATATTTGTTGCTTGGTCATGGCTTTGTATTTAAGTATATTATGTTGCATTATATATCGTCCCTAGTACCCACATCATAAGTCTTAATTGAGCTTACCGTGGGACTAGGTCGATTTGTGTAAGATGTCCCAAGATATTATATTTATTTATTTAATCTCTCGTATGTCGGAACGTGGATCCGAGTACGAGAAAACTATAAGAAAAAAATATTTGCGGCATACGAGAGGTTAAATGATAACGCATACTATTTTTGTTTGATAAACGTAATAAGAATCTAAAGTCTGAACCCGAAAATGTCGAACTGGGTCAAACTCAAAATTATGTTATGAGTCTTTCCGGTAGACGTTAAGTTAAGGGCTATGAGAGTTAATTTTCTTATTAAACCCTTATTGTCATTTAAAGGCACTCGTTTCCAATTGAATTGTATGATAAAAATCACGACTACACTCCTACCAGTAGCTTACTATTGGCCACAGGAAAAGGCGCTCTACAGTTCAGCTGAACACGCACTTTTTCTTTCCTGTTGTCTATAGTTAACAGCCTGTGGACAGGTAGTAATGATTTTTATCATACAACGCAATGAAAAAGGAGTACATCTTAATGAAGATAAGGCTTTCATAAGAAAATCAAGCTTTATAGGCCTTAACTTTTAGATTGTCCACCGGAAAGACTCCGAACATGCGTTTGCGTTTGACCCAACTACTTCCCAGTGTTTGTAATGACTCAAATAATAATGATAACCAATGATTGTCCGAACGTAAATAGTTACTATTTACGAACATTGGCAAGTGGATTTGTATACTCTGTCGGCTAAAGTATAAAATTAAGAACCCCGCACCAGGAGAAAAAAAATTGAGCCTCATAATTGAGTCAATCGCTTTTTTGATGTTATTCTGTCACATCACCAAGGGGAGAACAGTGGGATAGTTTGCTAGAAGAAAGTATCCTGTAAGCTCTACCTATCATGGGTGACGCACCTTAGAAGGGTCTTAACCTTTCGTATGCTTAGTAGCAGATCTGTTCCATTACAATTTGACTTTACGAAATAGCTGCCAAAGTCAAATTTTGATTGAACTGCTTGACGGTAGTGCATATTAAAGGTTAGTTATCAAAAAAATCTTTTGTCAATTTGAATGCCATTAAACTGTGAACGTAAGGGTCTGGAGAAAGTAACCATGACAACGAGTGACATAAAAAAGTGATTGACCCAATTCATATTTCGTGAGATTTCCCTGAAACTGTTTTTTTCTTACTGCTGCAGGGTTCTTTCCCACATACTAACATATTGCCAATTGAATCCCATGAAGCAGGCAAAGGCTTCCTTCAAATGTTGTGTGCCGAGTTCTGGTCGTTCCCGCCTGAGATGCAGTTCCCCTATGAGATGCAACGCGCGGCCGAGGTGCAGGCTCAAGCCGTGCTCCATCGCCATACTTCCCATCTCGGTTAGCAATTTGGCTGCCGTTTCGTGATCGCCTAACCTGTTGTGTACAGATTTATATTCAATATCATTTTACATTGTCAATAGCCTAGTATGTATACCAATTGTCAGTAATTTGTGAAACATAAAGTACGTTGTTTTGATACAACTTGATAAAAAAGCTCCTTGCCTTATATATGCGATCGAGGGATTTGTGACGGTACTACTTACATTAATCTAAATTAATTTTAAGTTTTTGTTATACCTACTAAGCTAACAAATAATATTTGAATCTTTTGGAAATTTTAAATAAATAACTTTGAATTTAAACTAATGATTTTCCGCCCATATGTACGAGTAGATCTTGCTTTGATCGCTTTGATCAGTAAGTGATATCATAAATAGATAGTCATATTTGTTTCAGTCAAATATCCACGCTACTTTTAATTTTGTTCTGTAATTTATCGATATAATTATGAATATCGGTAGTCGATGAATAAGAAGTCCCTATGTCAGCTTAAAAATGCCATCAGAATTCCGACCACTGGTAATATCTTTTCCGCAGATGCCTGAAAATTCCACATACCTACCTACCATACGAAAATACATGTAATGGATACAGCGTTGAAAATTTCCGGATTAAATCCCGTTTCGGTTCAGCTCGTTTTTTCCTGATTTTTTCGAAAAAAAACAATGAAATTTTCCACTTTCATTTTCAACTCTAAACCAATGATTTAGGTCTAATTTTCACTTATATCAGGAGAACGCGATGTTACTGAGGAAAAGTCAATTGAAACAGATGGCAAGGAGTGACAGTGACAGTGAGATTGATTGTTTCTGAAAAACCCCGAAAAAACGGAAAAAAACTAAGTTTTCATACATTCCCAAAAAAAAAACATTTTGTTTTTTTTCGACATTTTCAACGCTAAATGGGTACTACCTTTGCATAACAGCCGCCATATGCATTCTGCAGATACATAATCCTTCGATATTGTTGCTAGCGGTGTGGATTTTAAACGCCCGCTCGAAGGTCTTCTGCGCGTTGTTCAAGTTGTTGATGGCGAGCTGACAGATCCCGATTTCTATTATGGAATCCGCAGTTTTGTCCGTTTCTTCAGCTGTGTTTTAAAAATTATGATCAATTAAATGAAATTCATTTCATTACAACGTATGAACATTGGATTATTCGAACGTTCCACGTTAATAATAGTGACACTTCAATTCCTTAGCCAACTGTTACACCCACGGGAAGAGTTGGGGTGGTGTCTATTAATTTATCGAAGATCCATGATGGGCAGCAGCATTACTATAGTGGAAGCACTACTACGATTGCCAACCCGCTTACCCAGCATGGCGATTATGGGCGTGTACCTACTAAAGTTGCCTCCAGAATTAGGCGGACTAAACTGACAGCTCAGAATGATACCAGTAACAGGAAAAATAAAATAGTGATAGGTAAATGTCGATACAGAAATATCGATACTTGTACATTCCGGACTTGTAGGTAACTAACGTATCTTCCTCGCTCAATTACAAACGGTAAAGTTTCAATTACAAAGGGTAATATTTCTATAATATACTGAACCAATTTTTTTTTAATAATTATTATTTTATTTTCAACGTTCCCACGTTGTTAAAGCAGATATTTCCAATAAGCGGCACCACCGCGAACTTTGAAATCCGCAAATTTCAAGGATCTGTCTCTGTCACTCTAATCAAGCCATCGTTGGAATGACAGAGACATATCCTAAATTTACGATAGGCACGGAATGCAAAAAGATGCTGTTTTTATGTCAACCGTCATTATGTTCCTGTTGTATTGTCTATTTATTTATTTCAGCCAACTTGGATTTATAGTTTAACCAAACATACAAGTAATAGGTTACTTAAAAATATACTTAAAACGATTTACATTTTGTTGAACAGTATGTATTATGTACATACTGTTAAATAACCACTTTCAATGGAAATCGGGAAGGAATATGGAGGCTATTGGTTTTTGCCTATCAATAAAATTGCAAGTTGAAGGTAAAAAATATTTTTTTTGATAAAAAGTATTTATTCACTTTCATAGCGCTAAATATTTAAATGTCGATATGAACAGCACTAGCAAATCTGTGGCAATATTAGCGTGCATTGAGCTGTCAAGTTAGTCCGCCTAATTCTGGAGGCAACTTTAGTGCGTCCAACGGACTGATATAGGCTGATGATGTGATGTGATTTATTAGTAGTAGATATCGTAAAACTCTCCCATTATAGTCCGGTACTCCTACAAAGGTCTACAAGTTTCACTCGCAATTAAGCATCCATGGAAACCTTATTTTTGGTTTCATCTAGGATTTTTTATCATTCAAATATTTGGGTTGTGTCATAAAAATGTTTTTTCATCTTTGAAATTTGTTCGTTGTTTGATCCTTGTTGAATCGTCATCGGTTTTATCATACCATTTTATCATACCATATGTGGGTGATTCTTATTCTTACATTTTTTTCTGTGATATGTAAGAATCGAATATATTTTGTGGGAAAATATATAAAGTGTGTATTAATTCACGTAGTAAATTACCACTAATATCATGTCAGAGCATCATTTTTGCCATAAAGTTATTAGACAGCTATAAAAAAAAATTGCTAACCCCAAAATGTCACGGACCGTGTTGTATGAGATTGCCGAATTCGAAAATATAATATTTTTTTCTGGTGAATTGTCAAATTCTCACGCAAAATATTACAGCATTTATGCAAGGATAATGTTTGATTTATAAGATAATACTATAGAAATCTTAATAACCATTACTATTTATGATTTACATCAGAATAAAATGTGTGAGTAGTTTTTGTGTCACGACCGTGTACGTTACTATAAAAATACGGATCTCTGTAAAAAAGTGTCTTTAATATTGGCAACCCTTTTTATGTTTTTTTAGAACAGCAACATTGTGTTGTTGTCAAATTTGCAAATAACTGAACGTTGTGTGTGTCTCAAGAAAAATTTCTCCTTATTTTTTTATAAAAAGGGACAACCTTAACACGTCAACGCCGTGTTTGGCTTTTAAACGTAAGTAACAATGTCACACTATTGTTTGAAACATAACATGTACCTCACACAGTGTAGTTCCTGATAATTAATTAAGATTTGTGAGATCATGGCTAGCTTTTAGGTTATATCGAACACGTCTCAAATTGTCACAACCACGATATGAAAAAAACGTCACGGCCATGGACTTATTGAGTACGTGGTTGTGACATATATAACACGTGGTCGTGACATTTTCGTTTCATTTAGATAATCTACGGATTTAAACTGTTATTATAGATGATTTAGAATATTTAGTATACACTATTTATTGAGCATTTTTATTTTGTCCATTTTCCCATGGATTTGTAAAGTTTCTGGCCTGACATAGAAACAAGTCGTTTTGTGTTATATTTTTTATTTACTTTTCAACATAGTCTTCTTGTAACTCTTATAAGGCTATACAATTGTCCCTACGATGCTCCCATGATTTTAACAAGGCCAAGTAGTAGTTGCCGTCTTGCTCTTCAAAATAGGCCCCAATTACCCCTTCGTTCTTGAAAATCTCTGTCCACCGAGCCAAGATTTGTATCTGGCATATTAGAAATGTTGTAGGTATTGTTTCAGGAAATCAGCAATTATAAAAAAACTTATCGATAAAATGGCGCCAATTTTGACATTTAACATCAGAAAAAAGTAAGGTTGTAGTACCAAGGTTTTTTTAAAAAGTTATTCTCCATTGTCAGACCAGAAACTTTTCAGACGACCCTTGTAAAAGGGATATCTAAATAATTATTTACTGTTTTGAAGAAAAATACAAATAAATACTGTTAATGAAACCATTTTGTTGCTTTATTTTATTGCTTAATCATAATAAATTATGATATTACGAATTTAATAACATCAATTTTAACATTTATTGGAAAAAGTCACGTCCGTGTCATACATTGTCACAACCGTGATCATATGGTTTTTTAGCCTTTTCCAATGGTACTAAGCTCATCCAGATTCATCAAGAATATGCTTTTGGTATATTTTATTGATTAATCATAATAAATTATGATATTACGAATATAAACACATCAATTTTAACATTTATTGCAAATATGTCACGTCCGTGTCATACATTGTCACAACCGTGTTTCCATGCATTTTTTTTTGCCTTTTCCAATGGTATTAAGTTTGTCCACATTCATCAAAAATATGCTTTTGGTATATACTTTCGATGTACATTGCGAAAAACAGTACAGAAAAAAAACTCTTTTATTTTCTTTTGCTGAACTTTTTTTAAGAATCACCCATGTTTCAGTGAGAGCGTTATAGGAAGTGTGTGAACATTTGATGTTGTTTATTTAATAGTTTATATGTATTTTATTGTCACTTACTTCTGTTGTTTCTCCAATAAATAAAAATAAAATAAAATTTTAAAATATCGCAATATAATAACAAAAAAATCTTCCCTTAATTTTAAAACGCTGTAAATAAATAATAGTCATGCCAGCTAAATTGATTTGTTATGTAATAGGAAGTTATTTATGACTAAATAGTCTTATATACCCTGCCCAACCATCGTAGTAAGCCAGCGTGCTCAGTATCAATTACCCCTAATGCCACTTTATGACCTTAAACTTCTGAATTCAGGCGGACTTAAGTACAATGTAGTGTTCATCGTCTTCCGCCTTCCGCTTAGAATACATGATTCAGAAAGTAGCCCGTGGGAATAAATCGACGGATAATATTTCAAGGAGTTTGTACCTATTTGGGTAATTTGGAGAGTACCTATCCGAAAACCTTTGAAAAAAGGACTAGTAGATTTAATAAAACTAAAGATACGTATTCTAACCTCACTTACATATGTTCTTTAAGGTGGTTCATTCTTGTTTCACGTTTTGCTCCTTCGCTAGTTGTTAACAATGTACCTACGCCTGATTTATTATCCGTAAAAATGTAATACCTACTTGTACCTACTTGCATACAGGCTTCTCGAGTCTAACAAATAGACAAGAAATATTATATTAAAAGTTGATAGACTTGCCGGCATAAACTGAACTAATTTAAATAACTGATTGATGTAACTAAAGACCGAAGAGCTGGCGACTTCCTCGCACAACGCATCAGTATTGCGATACAGCGAGGAAATGCCGCCAGCCTCCTCGGTACAATGCCACAAGGGCCAATCTTAGATATAGGTTAGGTTAAGTAGATTAGTTAAATTTAATCTATGTACATAAATTGTAGTTTTGAAAATAAATAAATATAAAAAAAATAACTGACAACACATTCATCGGATACTTACTTACCAAGGCGAGAATCGAACCCACACTCTCAGTTTTCTTACCATGAAGCCACTTGGTCATTGAGGTAGGGACTATGGTGAATTTTTCGAAAACATGATATTTTAGACACACTGGGCTGAGCTTACATAGGTATATCATATAGCTACATCATCATCACATCGTCAGCCTATTTCTTCCCATTGCTGTACTGAATGTATTCAGAGGTATTGGATATTATCATACTCATCAACAACACTTGACAAATGCAAATACCTTTTAAACGCCGTAAATTTTTCATCGAGCGTGCCCGTACCAATAGAAAATTACACTACGCAGATCAGGATGCTTAGCCAAGTTACAAATCGCTAACGCTTAGTAGCGTATCGTAGTTTTCCCTTTCTGTCACTCTTTCATATTAGTGCGACAAAGACAGTTAGCTGCCTTTCGTTTACGATTGACGATTAAGCGTTAGCGATTGGCCACTTGTCTAAGCACCCTGAGCATGCAATTGAATGGGACATACTTATATTCTTTGAAAGTCTAATCAAATGTTCGTCTTAACAGACAGCGGCGTGAACTTAGAAATTGATTGTGTGATATATCAGACTTTGGCGGTTAAAAGGTTAAATAAACCCAGGGACCGGAACCGGTATTTAGGAAAGCCTCCAAATAGCCCAATATTTTAATTTTTTTTATAATATTCTTTATCTGTACTAGGTACTTATTCAATATTTTATGTAATTTACAACATCGTATTTTTAAATGACTTCATCAAGTAAAAAAAACTATGAAAACGGATAAACTCGCGTATATTAACTAATTTAAGCATCATTCCGACGTTTCGAACACTTGCCACTGCGGATGACTGACCACTCAGACCACGAACCCTGTAAAGTGTTCGAAACGTCGGAAAGAAGTTTAAATTAGTAAATATACGCGAGTTTATCCATTTTTATAGTTTTATTTCATGTGTAATCCTCGCGGTAACCGAAGAAAATATTACTTCAATATCATAGAATTTATATACCGAAGAACGCGGTTTCCGGTCCCAGAAAAAATCAATATTGTTCCAAAAAAGTTACCGTCTATCGCCCGCCTTTCTGCTAAACGAGCCAGTCTTTCTGCTTTCCCGGGGTCTTCCTTGCGAACGGTTCGAGCGTCGCTGATCAGGATTCTGTATAGTTGCAGGGCAGTGGCTTTGAATAGGGTCTCCTCACTTTTCTCCTTATCACCATCTGAAGGCTCGTAAAGGGGCCATGGCTGGATGTTGACAGTAAGTATTTATTATCATATCATCATCGTCATCAACCTATCTCACTCTTTGAATTGAAACTTTCGTGAGACACAATAAATATAAATATAATTAAACGGTTAAACTCTGTTTCACCGAATAAGACAGACAGACGGTTTTATCTCAAATCGTAATTCGTAAATTTCGAGGATTTTTTACTGTCACTCAAACGAAGGCGTCATTAGAGTGACAGAGACAAATCCTCGAAATTTACGAATCTCGTTTTTCACGGTAGGGCCGCAGCGGGCGGCGCGGCGATCGACAGTACGCGCCGCGCTTGCGAGTCACCTGGCGTGAACGCGGGTTCAGTGCTTGATGATGGAGACCTAGGCTCTCCGAAAAATGTTGCGCGTAGTGACTATACGTGAGTTTAACCGTTTAATTATATTTATAGCTATTTTACTCAACTGCTGGACAAAGGCCCCCAAAAATTGTCTCAGTGACACTTGGACCTTCAGTAGGCCATCAGCCTTGTGGGGGCCCTTTTTTTTCGTGGTGAAATGCGTTACGCATACCACCCGGGCGCGAGAGACGGACCCGGGTGGTTATGTGGGACTCCCAGGGCTAATGAGGCCCTGGTCTACCCACTAAAACCCCACGGTCTGCCGCCAAAACGCTTTAAAGCGAGGTCACGGGTACGCCTGAGCACACTTCCACGACACCTTGTGGAGGCCTACCCACGCTGCGCCATCCCGACATGGCCACCACTTGAGATTCTTCCCTTTGGCTTTCAGCTGATTTGATGATGATGAAAAATGAACAATAAATGTCAAAGATATCATGTATTACTTTACCTGAAATAATGTCACCTTTAACTTCATGTAAAGGCAATAAGCATTCATTAACATAATTTTGTCCTTTCGCATTGATATCTTTGACGTCGACTGTACAATATACTATGTGCTTAATAATTGATTCAGTTTAGACCCACGTACACTATTCGATACGTTGAGTTCGGGTAAGTGTCGCTCATAACTATTCTAGGAAACATCGAGAAGGTTCCTTCATTGAATTATAATGAGGTTCCTCATCCCTTATGGTGTCGTGTTGATGTTGTGGCGACGCCATTTCATAAATATTTTGGCACGTATGTGAACGAGCGTCAACATCTTTAGATAGTTGTTTAGCATGCGTAATGGACTATGAGTGTGTCCCTTTTAATGTATGCATTTTGTACATTCATAACGAGATGGTCGACGTATTCTACGAGTAGGTGTGGATAGAATGACATTTGCTTATCCTTTTTCCTAACGAAACATATGTATTTACACAAATACACATATGTTTCAAAAAACAGTATTACAGGGAGTACAATAAAGTAAAAAGACCGAGTTTTTTTGTTGTAATATTAGCAAACAATTTATGGAATGAACACCAAGTAGAATATTTAGAATGGTCGTGTAAAAAATGTCGACTTTGCATGACCTCTAACTCAGGTTGTTCCATTTGGTTATTTTTATTTATTTCTGTAATTATTTAATTCTAGTAAAAAATACATATTGACAGTTAAATATCACCATTGCAAATCAGCTATCGTAAACCGGTATTTCATACATTCGATCATAACGTTTTATTTCAGTGTCTCACAAAGTAACCCATATGTTTGTATCTTGAAAGTATACCTAATTACGTGGGAAAATGAGATTACCTAAATACGGACCTAGGATACCTATCTGATAATTGATAAATTTTACGAGATATTTTGTTGGAGAATTTTTTTTAAAGGTGTTACGTGTAAAGGTGTAAGTGGTTACGATTTCTGCTACATCTGCAATTATGAACTCTAATCGAATCTTACTTGAAGTTGCGCTTGGCGAAGGTAGTGCTGCTATATCCATTAAGCCATATAAATTATTAAGACAATAGCAATAATGAGTCATGGTTATAAGTACCTACTTAGTTACATACCGAATCACTTTACCAATAACATAGGTTGATCTTCTACTTTCGCTTGTGTTTGTAGTAAGGATCGTAAACTGTTTTTTTTTCATACATTAAAATCTGTATTTAATTAATACAGTTAGGCACTAGTCTCACGGCGAGCTACTAAACTATGAACTATCGGCTATAAACACGAACGCTGTCAACGCCGGGCGAGTATCGCCGTGTCTCTTTTATTTACACGGGAGTGCGTATCTTTTGTTTGTGTTTATAGCCGATAGTTTATAGCTTAGTAGCTCGTGGTGAGACCAGTGCTTTAGATATCTATCTATAAATTGTAGATATTGTATCTACAAGAGTCTATTTCACACGAGACATACTCGAGTGACGCTCTTGTGCTAGAAAAGCACGTTTAAAGATAATAATATTAATATTCTTCCAAAAACCATTTAACATCATTATAGTTGTTCCATATAATGCCGGATTTGGAATTATCGAACCGGATTTACTTAAGAGATCAATTTTAAGTTAATTAATTAAATCAGAGACATCCTAAAAGTAATTAAACACATGATTTCCCCATTATTCGCTTCGTACAAAGCGGTTGGTGTACCTGAAACGGTCACAGTGCTCGCGGCGGCTAAAATTTTAATTTTGAAGTGTAGCCATAAGCTGAAACGTTTGGTTTTGTATAGAATTTGCACATAACTTTGACATATTATTTTTAATTTCACTTTAAAAATAACTTTGTTTACTTACTTCTCGTTTGTCAGTTATGCCTAATATTAAGTACCAAATATTGCCACGGCCGTGTGGCGCTGTCGTAGCGAATAGTCTCAAATGTCTCAATACACTTAAGTAAAATTTAACAAATACCTTTCCAATCGCAGAATCTCTGACTTGAGTTAGAATTTGAAATGGTTCGTCTTGGTCTACTCCAGGAACTGAAAAGGCAAATTCATTTGTTGACTGATTTGTCACTAGTCACTTCAGGTGCCTGAATCTAATTCAATAACTGAAAATCGATGCTTTAATTATCAAAATATACCTATGAGTATTAATTTAATAGATTGCCTCTAAGGTTTTGGCCTTAAGCCAGGCTTACATCCTATTCTGTTCTTACGTAACTCTTGGAGACAGAGCTATTTGTTATAAAGATAGTGTTACAAATAGCTGTGTATTATAATTATATTATAATCAGCTTTCAATTTCTAGTATAAGTAGTTCTGTTTTAACTAGCTCTGTCAAATGTAGAGGTGTCATTTTGGCCTTAGTATTGCATTCTTACCATGAGTTGTCTGTAGCCGTAATCGTACTATTCATCACGCTCGCACCAATGTGCTAGTAGAGGCATGAAGTATACCGAGATAATAAACTACAAAGACGTTATTGTTTGCAAGCGCGACAGACTTACGCTAGCGCAATTCGCCACGCTTGTCACTATTCCATTACAATAAACCAAATGTTATCTACCACTGCGCTAAAATTATTGTTCCAGTCTTGTATTGTTTGTTTATTTGTTCATAGTCAACTACTAAAATTAAATGTAAACAAAATCTACTTACATTCATTTACCAGCTTAGTTGGTACGGTCGGCTCTAATAATATGTACCTATACGATTTTGATCCTTATGCCTTTGACTTACGTTCCGAAATGTATACATATTATTAGACGTGACTGTACGAGTGATACAACGAGTGAGTATAGTTGAGCATTTTTCAAAAGGTTTGTACATTTTGATCAAAGTTCGATATTGATAAAAATTGATGGGTGATTGATGTGGTAGAGTCAATGATGTAGGGGAAGATCCACCACATTTTCCGATGTGTGCAAAACTGTCGTACAGTACCCGGCAACAAAGTTTACACTTCGGTCTTTAGAAAAAGACAAAAAAATTGCATAAATATCACATAAGTTCGAGAGGGACAACGCTCTATGAAGCCGAGTCTCTTTCCAGTGACCGATGTGCAAACATTACGCCGCGGCCACGACATCGGTCTAAGAGTCTAAGGTGACCGGCATAGCGGAAAACGTATAGTGCTCCCTCTCGTATCTATATCGGCATCCCGCTCCAACTCATGGATTCGCTCGCCGCTGGTCGCCTTAGACCAATGTCGTGGCCAGGCCGTTATAGCCTGGTACTGTACGCGGCGTAATCTTCTTTGTCATAACCGTCGCGTAAAAAAAGGAATGTACTATGACACTTACATTTATCAAGCAAAAACTTCGCGTAATGGTATTTGCAACATCCTTTCTGTCGTCCACCGTCTACCATATACTGGCTGGCCACAGCAATGGATGCCAAATAAAATTTCTCTGCCAACCAAAGTGTTCCTTTTCCTTTTTCAGCGTAGTACATCGCAAGCCCCAATAAATGAAGGGCTTCACTTTTTGTGTTACCTTGAACATGATAATAATGAGTATAGCCGTACCCTGAGTTAGCTAGTAACGATTATGTAAAAATGAAAAAAAAAATCCTAACTTGTGCGAAAAAATTAACTTTCCGCACGCTTCGCACGCGGTAATTTCTCTTTTTGACGCACTTGTTATGAAAAAAATCGTCCCTTACACGTGCAAAAACTTTTTTTTAACTCGGGTGATTGTCGCCCTCGTTTCACTCGGGCTCCAACTTTCACCCTCGCCGAAAGAAAGTTTTCCCGCACTAGTTAGGAAATGCACTATTATTGATCCATGAACACATTGCTAATTACAAATAACTGAAGTATTCTTTTAAGTAAGATTATTATATTACTTGTGTTATCTAGAAGGCTCCGCTTTCAATAATTAAATTGCTTAATACATAATTTCTAAATCTTAATTATAATTATAATTTACATTTATTTATACATGCATATAAGCCAAAACAATTAAAGCAAACATACAATTTTGAAAACAAAATTTAATTTAATAATTTTAATGTACATAAGCACACGATTATGTAAGATACGTAAATACATCACACTCTTTACGTATCCAGTAAACGCTAATGTAACCTTACTTGCTAACTCATGGTAAGGCTGCAGGTATGACGTAAGAAGCGTATTTTTCCTTGCCACATGCGTGTAACGTGACGATTTAATGACTGGGTTCAACTTGAGTTGCGGTCTTGTTAACCTATTATAATATCATGAATGATACCTGCATAATTCCACTAACACTAATGATATTTAAATATTTACATTGATGCAGGTACAGACAAAGGCAAAATAAGGTGTAGATAAATATGCTCAAAAATACTACCCAGTCCGCTTCAATTCTGTGTAATATGAACGTCATAACATATTTTCTGCTCTTCGGCCAGCAAACAGCACTTTTCCGGCCGATGCGCTAAACTAAGTTGCCGCCTGCTGGATCCGTTGAGCAGAAAAATAATATACACACCTCGGCCGTTAAATGGGAAAGCCTCGGATCACATGTTTATCGTTTGTCGTCTACAATTACACGTCATCCGAAACATTTCCCACTTAAACGGCCTTGGTATGTAATCTAATATTATAAGAGGATTCATTCGATACATATTTTTGCACTTGACTGTGTTTTTTTTTCGTTAAATTGGACATATTACTTGGGACATTAATACATTGGGATTTTGGACACGTTATTTAATTATCAGAAGTCGTTCACAATTTGTTATTCAAAAACGGGATGTCCGGATCAATGTGAGTTCACGGTAGTCGCGAACTTATTATTAGATTTCTCAATTTCATCGCAGCTGTGGCACTCCACCGATCGAGAAATAACAGGTTCAAAACAATAACAACAAAATTATATAATATAAAAATAAGTCTAAGATAATTTCATACTCACGAGTATTGAATTAAATATAAACATCTTCCACCTTTTCTTAATCAGGTTGCGATAGTGGGGTACAGAATGTTTCCTAAAATTGCAACTACAATTGCAACCTGTAATTGAAGGGCCCACGGAAAAAACATGTCCATTGCTTAAAAAAATGTGGGCAAACTCACACCTTATTCTGTTAAATAAAATTCTGTCTTATTCTGGTTTTTCCTTCTGTAATTTGAATTGACTAGACATGTTCTTTCCGAGGACCCTTCAATTTATCTCTTTGTTGTGTATAATGGTTTTCCTTGTGTAGAGATCACCAGAGTTGAGAACAAGAATTTTCTCGCGTCTTACAATTTTATTATTTACTAGTCTCCGTCGTTGTTAATGCAGTTGATAGAATAGATACATTAGAAACATATTAAATAAAAAATAATCTACTTCAGAAATATTTTACGCCGTCAATAAATAACGCAAACACGTGCTGACGGCAATAAGAATACATTTTGTCACCACCCCAACACTTCCCGTGGGTATCGTTATTCGTCTAAGGGAGAGACGTGTCACCGAACATTAATTTATTGAAGATTGGTAATGGGCAACAGCGTCATCGTAGTGGACACACTACTACGATCGCCAATCCGCTGGTTCAGCGTGGCGATTATGGGTATTTATCTCCTAATACGTCTAAAGGTGCATTCAGACCTAACGAGCATTCGCTATTCTAACCTACTCTACGAAATTCGATCGTTATACAAAACGGGATTCTTTGATTTTGTAGAGTGAGGGATAGAATAGCGAATGCTCGTTTGGTCTGAACTGAATGCACCTTTAAGCATTGGTATAGCAACGGACTGAGATGTTGAGGTACCTTTATCCCGTTCCTTTTCAGCTTGCTGTAGCTCGCTACAAATATGTTCCAGATAATCGGGTTTCTTTGTGAGGTCAACTATAATACCAATATCATCTTCATTCACTAACTGCTGGTTGTCATACAACAGATCTTGCACGTATTCCGCTGACTCGCGGTATCCCGTCTCTTTCAATTCCAAAATGAGGCACTCGTGTAATGGTACCTTACGTCTGAATTATTAAAACTATTTTAATAATTATTAAAATATCTAAACTTAAACACTAAAGTAAAGTAGCAGGCATCACAAAGAAGCGAAAACTTTTTTACAACCTTAGTAAAAATAATATAAAGAAATTCAGAAAAATAAGTTCTAACGCAAAAATATATTTAAAAATGATGAAAAAATATTCTAAGAAAGGAGAGCTAAACTAATAAACTCACAAATTATGTATGTTTTGATATATTCATCAGAAAATAAAAGATGTCACGAAATAATAAGTTAAGACTTAGATCAACGGTCTCTTCAAACTTTTATTTAATTTCACCTGTTCTGGTGTTAGTCATTTTATAAATATAATATTGCGAATTAATTTGGCTCGCAATATTTTATAATATTGTACTCTTTATTCAATTGTTTTCTTAAGTTAGGCATTTTATAATATGATTATAAAAATAAATTATAATAAATCATACAAAAACAATACAAAATATAAACACATCATAAAGCAGCTGCAGGTGGTTAGGCCTGCAGGGCGAGGGACCATTTGTAATATTATTACGTATATTATCGTTTCTTTCAGCACAATCTTTAACATACCTTCTCACCGCTCTCGAGTCCAGTGCATCCATGGTATAAAGCACTTTGTTCCTCATATTCTCCAGACTTGTCTTAGTCATGCATGCCATCAGCTTGGGCAGCTGACGTTTTTTCAAGTGGGCACTCGAAACTGCTGCCATTGTTAACACCACGTTTATCAACTAATTAAAATAAAAAATATCATACAACATTACAAAATATTTATATTCCTTGTTATGTAACTGTCAATTTAACTGTTAATGTCATTTTTTTGTCTGCCTCTTCCGTCGCATAGACAACAAAATTCGTTTTGCTGCCATAACGTCTCATTGCTATTACAAATTGGCAGGCGTTTATTAACATGACGTCGAAAAATCTCCCCAAATAAAGTGACAAAGAGCTGTGGACATCTTGTTACTCCTATATGGGCCTTGTTAAATTTTACTGGCCCAGACAACGTTGCAGCGAAATTATATCCCAAGGGGCTTAGTTTCCAGTTTCGGGTAACAAAGCCCTTGTAATGCCGGAGTGCTCGTATAAACCAAACCAAACTTTTTGACCTAACAAGAGAGCTACAAAACTCCCTGAGTTGTAGAAATGTTTTTCAGGTTTCAGATATTCGCTATCAAGGCCGTGTTCTATGTTACAGAAAGAGATGCCAACACGAACTTAAGTAATTCTAAAGGCCATTTTAGCAAGTCGCGGAATGTTTTGTTATTTGTACAAGTCGGGCGTGTCGGGCAATTCGTATTCTGCCAGTCGCCGGCATTCACTAGTTAGTCGAAATAGCATCTAAATCGTTGGGTGTAATTGCCGCGATCCTTTTGAATTCTCTCGAGGTCCGAATGTAGGATCAATCTACATTTAAACGCGTCTCGATAAATCAGACTAGTACGACACGATTGGGCCTAATTGGACAAGACGAAAATGCTTTCTAGATATATTATGGTACCTACATTTATTTTCACTCGCCAGCTAGTATTAGATACCTACTTCTCTTTTATAATTCTCTTCTTCTTTTATTTCTCTTTTATGGTAAATAAATTGTTTAACGGCTAGATAAACTAAGGAATTTATACGGACATCTAGGTATGTCCAAAATCTGGGGGCACGGCAGTGCCCCCGCCAAGTCGAGCAAAAAAAAGGCACGGCCGTACCATCCTTTTCTCGAAGCCGTTCAGGCCATTTTCAACAGCCTGTAATTTCGCGCTGGTTACAGCTAGAATTCTGAATTTTCTGCGACGTGTAGGCCATAACATGAGTTACATAATAATCTTGTTTGATTTCAATTATAACTTGTAGTTTAAAAATTACCGCATGTCAAAGTTCCTTAGTTTTGTCACTCACTGACTCACCGATCATCAATAATCTAAGGTATTTCTAGATAGCCTAGGAGCTCAAAATTTGAAACATAAGTAGTTTATAGCCTACCTATTACACAAAAAATCTGAAAATTGGAAATTTCTGCCAGATTTTAAAGTTATGCAAACTACTCAAATAAGTTTGTAATCCCATACAAATACATGCTAATACAAAATTAATTATGCGGTTGTTGCAAATAAGTTTATATGGCGGAATGAAGCGGGTTGGAATAAAGAGTTCTTTGGATTGTGGGTTTTCTAGCCAAATAATTTTATTGGTCCCATACCTACAAGTTTTAAATTCTGTTATTTTTTAATTACATAATACTAAAATATTTTAAAATAAAACTATTCTAGATAAAACAAGTATCAAAGTTTCTACAAACAATTAAAATTAAAACTAACTTAAAAACAAAAAGACTAAAAATAACATATTATAATTAGGAAAATAGGCCGCCCATCGTCGTTCCGGGTGCAAAAGTGCCCATAACACTCGCAGCGTTTCCGCGTTGAATAGCCATGGACAGCCGTTGCACCAGGAACGACTCTGAGCGAGGATATTTTACAGACAAACGGGTCTTAATCGCGTAAACTTACGTTTAATTATATCCTGACGTTTCGGGCATGACGTTACACCCGTGGTCGCAGGCAGATCTGAGCGAGGATGCTCTCCTTTTTGTCGGAGACGACGTCCGATGTCCCGTATAAGTTTTTTCGCGTCAGCTCCCCAGCAGCCCGCTGTCTCCACCGCGACGGGAACAAAAATATAGCTCGGTCCTAGGAGACTATATTTCTGCCGCTTTAAGTTCGCCTGCCACTCGGCTGCCGCTCCAGCAGCACGTGTGGTGCGACTAATGTGGGTAGCGGCGAAGGTGCTCACACATGTCGCATCCCAAACCAGGCACCGTCCTCTCTCCCATGACACCAAAGTCAGGCCATCGGGGCGTTTCCCGTCAGTGCGGCTGAGACCTGGCGGCTCAAGCGCAGAAGGAACACCAGCTGATCTGAGGGCCCTCTGGATGTTATCATTTAGGGCATGGTGACGCGGGTGCCGCCCAGTACATCGCCGGCAACTCAGTGCGTGGTGACCGTCAGCTTCTTCCATGGAACCGCAGATGCATACATGTGGTTCACATACATCGCAGCCCAGGCGAAGAGCGACGGACACGCGCAATGAGTCACCGTCGAGTAACTCTGTTATTTTTTTAGTTTTCATGCTAATCCCAATTTTCATAAATCCCAAATTGAGGGATAATCTCTGAAGGCCCTCCAGCAGCACGGAATCTGGTAGCGACCCTCCTGACCCAAAATCTATTACCATTCCACCCTGTCATCATCATCATCATCATATCAGCCATAAGACGTCCACTGCGCAAATCATCATTATAAACGTAGTTACCGTAAAATTGTTTAATATTATTAATTAGCTGTTTTTTAAAATAACATCTTATTCGGATTTCCACTGTAAAATTTACATTAACGCTTTTATGCGGAAGTCAACAATTAATAATTAAGTACCTACCTATACCTAACATCACAAAATTCACTTATGTATTATCAAATATGACTACGGACAACCTAGCCAAACGAATTGGAAATGTATTTGTAGTAGAACAAAGTTCAAATTACTTTAAATCAAACGCGGGGTCGGGAGTACACAGTGCTTGTTAAATAAAAAGTAACTTTTAAATGATGCCAGTACAAAATAAATCAGATACCTATATAAACAAGAATATCAAAAAATGAATAATTGTGGTTTGTAATAAATGTAGGTATGTAATACTGGGCGTTTTAATAATACGCCAACGCCACCGTGTGACAGTCACAGTCAGTTGCCCGTGCGCCGTAGGTAATGGATGGCTAATTGGCTATTTGGGTGTTTCAGAATTAATTTGCGATTCTCGTGTGCGTACTGAAGCGATTATTTGTCTTTTTCAACGCCTGTAAGGATTACGAATGTGTTTAGGGATTTGATTTGCTAGAGATTTGGATATTGTTGTGTAGGTAATTTCAACGTAGGTCCACCACCACTGCGAAATGTTGACGGTAATCTGGTCCATAGTGCAAAAGAGAAAGCCGATCTTCTAGGTGCTCTTTTTGCCTCGAACTCGACTGTGACCGATGACGGCAGCATTATACCGCCTACCATCCCGCGGTGCGCACACTCCATGCCAGAAATTCGCATCTCACAGAAAGATGTTCGGCGGGAGTTGCTGTCGTTAAACGTTCACAAGTCGAGCGGGCCAGATGGCATACCTGCAGTGGTGCTTAAACGTTGTGCTCCTGAGTTGTGTCTAGGGCTCCCGATATACGTACTATTCGCCGAACCGTAGCTCCGTGTTCTTAACCCCGGCGGTACTAAGATCACGAATTTCACAGTCACGCCGAGATACGTACCCGAATCTTTGTTTGTATACGTATCTACGAATGGCTTCGTTCTGGCAACGACTGCTCGTGGCATGGATCCGGCCGGACCAATTACTATGCAAAAAAATAAGGCCTATTATTGAATAACAGCTTGTTTTTAAAGTACGTATTGAGTATTATACTCTGAATCGGGACGAACGGTATTTTATTGATTATACTTGCATTTTTCGTATCGATTTATGTTATAGAAAAATATAGTAGGTACTGTGTTCTATATAACAAGCGACGGTGTTATTTATGGATTAGAATTTATATTGTGATTTTGAATCACCAGATAGAAAAATTAAAAAAGAATATTAAGAATATTTGGCCAAATTGCTATACATAAAAGATAATACAGTCGTTCATTTAAGTTTATTACCTGACAGGGCGGCCCGTTTGTAGATATGACCTATACTAAGAATTTGCACGCGCAAAGTAGCTAACAATAGTTTGTCTGCGATGTAATTGACCACACGTGGTGATTTTACTGATAAATATGTTAACTTGGGCTTTACCTGGTAAACCTTTTGTTTGTGAAGTTGAATGAAGTAGCCGCATCTTTGTTTTGATATAGATAAGCGGGGATGTTTTAGTAAATTTGAAAAGGGCAATTTCGGGTTTTGGTTTTATACGTGTTTAGTCACTAATAAGATTGCAGGCCGGACAGACTTAGCGAGAGTTTAGTCGAATTTAAATTAATTGTTTTTTTAATTATTTTGTTACGTTTTTGTATTGTTACTATTGGTGAGAAGGTAGCGTTTTTAAAGTGTATTAATAAGGAAGATCAGTTGGGTGTGGAGTTATGCCACCAGGGTCGGTGACACGGCTTTATGCACTTTGTGCAATGATCGTACGAACAATGAGTTTTCGTGTCGTGGTGGTACAACAGGATCGATAGGAAAGCATTTGAAAGCGGTGCACCTAAAATCTCCCGTCATCGTCACGACATCCAATGAGTTAGTATATTGTATTTTTTTATTATATTGCTTTTTAATATCCTTTTATATTTTAAAAGTTCCTTATTTTGTAGGAAATAAAGCTGTAAATTTGTATATTTATGACACATTTATTTTGTTCCTGAGTTATGGGCTGCCTAGTACAGATATATAGATTAATCGTTGTCTGGTACCCTCAATATTGATTTATGTATTTATTTATATCAACTTTATTGCACGAAAGAAAAACTTAAATTATGATATTTAGAACTAAGAAAAAATATTTACTCCGCACTGTGTTATGTATTTTTTAACTTCCGTTCACATCTCATTATTAAATTAGGTAATTAATACATAACAATGTGTCAGTTTTTATTAATATTGAACTCAGAAAATATCTATATTTTATAATTCTGCCCTCCTTACCTTAAAAGTAAAATATTAATATGTAAAATTTAATCTCAGTACGTATACACGTTATCATACTGAAATTAAGTACAATTAAGTTATCGCACTTTACGTTAGAAAGGCAATTAGGTAACCACTAAATTAGATTCACAAATATCACGGAACATTCTCATCCGTTTTCCTTAGTCCTTAAAGACAACGCATCGAATCGTCACTCAACAACGCGGGCGGAACGGATCTGCGTGTAATTAAGATACGTATACCCGTGTACACGTGTATACGTAACTTTATTGATACGTAGCCGTGTAACACGCAGGAAACGGGCCTTAAAACCGTGGCCGTGTAACACGGCAACGGGGATCCGGCTACGGTTACACGAAACACGGTCACGACCACGAGCCCTAGTTGTGTCCTGTGTTAACGCGTCTCTTCGCTCTTTCCAGTATCAAACGGCACCCTGTTCCAAAAAAGGGTGACAGATCGGATCCATCGAATTATAGGCCTATCGCTATCACCTCCCTTCTCTCTAAGGTCATGGAGCGTATAGTTAACGCTAAGCTCCTTGGTTACCTAGAAGAACACGATCTTATAAGCGACCGCCAGTATGGCTTTCGCCACGGTCGCTCTACCGGTGATCTTCTAGTGTACCTCACTCACCGCTGGGCCTCAGCCATGGAGAGTCAAGGCGAGGCTTTGACAGTCAGCCTAGATATAGCGAAGGCGTTCGATCGGGTCTGGCATAGGGGCTTTTTGTCGAAGTTGCCATCTTATGGACTGCCCGAGGGATTATGCAGATGGATAGCTAGCTTTTTGTCCGGCAGACGCATTCGTGCCGTAGTAGATGGTAGCTGCTCTGATAGCATGGACATAAACGCTGGCGTCCCGCAAGGCTCTGTGCTATCCCCAACGCTGTTCCTACTGCATATCAATGACATGTTGTCTATTGGCGACCTCCATTGCTATGCGGATGACAGTACTGGGGATACTTTTTACACAGGCCGTGCTAATATCCCTCGCTCTGTGGTACTGGAAAGTCGCGGAAAACTTGTGTCTGACATCGAGAACACTTTATCTAGAGTCTCGTTATGGGGTCGGGATAACCTAGTCAGGTTCAACCCCACAAAGACACAAGTTTGCGCGTTTACCGCTAAAGAAACCCCATTTACTGTGGCTCCAAAGTTCCAAGACACAGCTCTTACCATGTCAGGGAGTATTGGGATCCTCGGAGTCGACATTTCCAACGACGTCCAATTCCGATGTCACCTAGAGGGAAAAGCTACGCTGGCATCCAAAAAGCTCGGTGTGCTCAATAAAGCGAGGGGATACTTTACTCCGGGGCAAAGACTTCTGTTACATAAGTCGCAATTCAGACCCCATATGGAGTATTGCTGTCACCTTTGGGCAGGAGCACCTGTGTACCAGCTTGCACCCTTTGACTCGGTTCAGAGACGAGCTGTCCGAATAGTCGACGATCCCAGACTCACAGGCGGTATTGAACCCTTAAGTCTAAGTAGAGACTTCGCCTCCTTATGTGTGTTCTCACACCTTGCAACCAAAATGGTCGCGCACCGTGCGGCTTCAAAGGTGGAATGAGCTCCCTGCCGAGGTTTTCCCGTTGGACTACAGTAGGTATGGGGTTCTTCAAAAGAGGAGTGTACAAGTTTTTATTGGGTCGGCAACGCGCATGTGACACCCCTGGGGTTGCAGGCGCCCATAGGCTACGGTGACTGCTTTCCATCAGGCGGGCCGTATGCTTGTTTACCACCGACATGGTATTAAAAAAAAAAAAAACGAAACGTATGAACGAAATAATACGTTGGGGTTAAAGTAATAAAAAAATCTTTACTTCTTTGTCGTGTTAGCGACTGTTAATTGTGTTCATATACTAATTTAGAAATTGTTTAAGCAGGTAATTTTAGGATTACGAACTTGTTTAGGGATTTGATTTGCTAGAGATTTGGACATTGTTGTGTAGGTAATTTCAACGAAGTAATGCGTTGAAGTTAAAATAAAGCTACTTACTGTTAATTGTGTTCAATGCTCTAATGGATATCGGTTCTGGAGTGTTTACATGTGGGCAAGCGTATGTAGCACTTTCCAGGGTCACAAGTTTGAACGGTATACATCTAGTAAATATCGATTTCGGTAGCATTAAAGCGCAGGAATCTGCAATATTAGTTAGAATATAATATACTAAGACGCAAATACCGTCCAGACTTGTCAGAAATTGTTCCGTCAAAGCCCCGGAAAAAAGCCCATAAAGACAGGGAGTGGGCTATGAGAAAAATGGTAGCTGACGTACAAGAAGTAGTACCCGAAAAGAAAAAAAAGAAGAATACCTACAAAAAGAGATGAGATCCCATCAAAAACATTACATGTAAAAAGGTGCAAGTCTCGCAGCATAGCAGTTGTTACACCACAAAAAAGTTATGAGATCAATTGTTTAACCAAGTCAATAATTCTGTAGTTACTACAAGGGGGTATCCATAAAACTCGATTTCTACTAACTTGCCTAACTTGAAACTGCATGTAGAAATACTCATTTTATTATAGGTATCAATAAAGAGTAAGTCAAATTAGCTTGAGATTACCAAGCGAATTAAGTTTGATGATCCACCACTACCTATCCATGGGAACATTTGTCTAGCAGCTTTGTCATAAATTGTTACCTTATAACAATTACTTAATTAACAACATCTTATAGTAACTGTATTAATATAAGATATCTGTATTTTTTAAATATAAAGAATGACTTGGCCATCGCACAGGGATGATTTGGGTTGGGTCGTGATCAAAAACTACTTTTCGTGACTCTGAAGCCTATCAACATTATGTAGGGTAGACTCTGATCAATATATTATCTTAAAACTACTTAAATCATTTATGTATACACTTACTCAAACCAAACGGTGTCAATAGGAAACCGCGTGAAATAAAAAAATCTACTGGCCTGTCCGCCCTTCCTACTATTCTTCATACTAATTTTGAATTTCGCACGCTTTTCTACTGACATAATTTGGTTGTCAGAGTATATATAGTCATCCTATTATGCCTTTGTCAAACGGTGTATAGGATATCTGGTGACCATGTTATAACAAACGAAATTTTCTATTTCTTGAAAAACACTCTTTCTCTCACTCTCAGATTTAATTCCGTATTATGACCATTATTTTGCTTCACGACCTCAAAAACACTCGGTACATAGGTAAGTAATAAAATCAACTGCTTAAAACAACCCTAATGTAGCAATGCCCTAAAGACATTCAGTAAGATGTGGTCGATGGCCAAGTCATTCTTTATATTAAAAAAATACAGATATCTTATATTAATACAGTTACTATAAGATGTTGTTAATTAAGTAATTGTTATAAGGTAACAATTTATGACAAAGCTGCTAGACAAATGTTCCCATGGATAGGTAGTGGTGGATCATCAAACTTAATTCGCTTGGTAATCTCAAGCTAATTTGACTTACTCTTTATTGATACCTATAATAAAATGAGTATTTCTACATGCAGTTTCAAGTTAGGCAAGTTAGTAGAAATCGAGTTTTATGGATACCCCCTTGTAGTAACTACAGAATTATTGACTTGGTTAAACAATTGATCTCATAACTTTTTTGTGGTGTAACAACTGCTATGCTGCGAGACTTGCACCTTTTTACATGTAATGTTTTTGATGGGATTAATTTTACATTATTCGTCGGGAGTAAAAAGATTTAATATAAAGTGTGCAAATCTTTTCGTAGGTTGTCACGTGTTATCTCAATACTTAAGGATCTCGTTAGCAAAATAAATACAGTTTGGACATTTTTTATTATAATTCTTATAATTTAAAAAATAAAAAATATTACGTATGTTTAACGAAGTTGCAATCTTGTATAATGAATTCGACTCAGAATTCAAATGGCCCTTTTCGTAAATAAATAATGGTAACACGATAGGCAAAAAAACTTTGAAGCATATTTATTATTTATGTCTCGTCAGTATTTAACTAAGTGCCGAAGCGACCGAGTTAGAATTTCATCAAAATCGTTAGATGCCTTTTCGAAAGCCCCGAAATAAATAAGATATGCCTAGAAAAGGTGTGGCCAGACAATCAGTGGATTTCCTGCGTAATCCTGAGTTTATGATTTATAAATATCGTATCAATATCGGGCTATTAATCACAGTGGCCGTACCCGGCCTGCCGAGGGTAAATACCTAATCCCAAAGGCTACATAGCTCGACTACGAAAATCTACATGTAGATCTTATAATACATATCATACACTGTTGCTGTTGCTGATTTGACTTATACAGGGAGTCCTTTTCATTTTGTACTTAAATATTAAAAATCACTACATGTACCGTACCTACATGTACAGTTTGTCCATTGGTATAGTAGGTACCTATATGATATGAAGAAATCGGTTTCACCTTGAGGTATTTATTTATTCAGCTATTAAGGACATCAACAGCAATTAAAAATTACTTAATCTATGAATATAAACAGTAAACAAAGCCTGTTAAAGATATCGACAACATGACAGTTCAAGTAACCTACATACAGTTGCGTACATGCAAACCGCAAGTCAAGTGTTTAGTGAAAATCAACGATTTCAGAGAACATGTCCATATTGTCCATTTTGTTCATTTTACATTTAATTCAGTGTTGTACAAATGGCTATGTAAGGTTTTAGATAGAGATAATACCAATGATATGTACATTGCCGACCAAGGAGCCATCCACACATTTTTAATACGATTTTAGATGTTTTAAGATGGGCCTGTAAAACGTACCTCCACAAGTAACTACTTCTATTGATTAGAACTTATGAGTGTAATCAATTGCGCGTAAATACCAATACGATACTAAATAATGGTTTGCGGAAGTCAGTTTATCTCCATTTTCTTTTACACAAGGACATACGCGTGGTGGACACGTTCGACATTTGAAAGAAGAGGTAATATAGGTATAATATTATTATTAAAAAAATCTCGTATTGCCGACACACATAATTTTAAATGTACACACGTTTATTATAATTATACATCGACACACACTTGAGTAGGTAGTACTTAGGTACTCCCTCATATCACGGCCTAAAAATGTCAAATTAATGAGTTGTAAAATGAGGACAGAACATCATAACATAACGTAATCTCGTGCTGCTGAAATGAGAAAGTTATTATTACATGAAATCCGCCTTACTTTCAGACATGCATTTCCTTTGTCTAAGCTAAGTTTATTTTGTAGATAAAATAACTTTATCGCGAGGAGATAAGATAACGCGCACAATAACAAAAGAAAAACTAGATTATATTTTTTTAAATCGTAAACCACTATAAAAAACATAAAATAGTTATTTATTATACAAGGGGGCAAAGTTGTTGTTTAACTGTCGTGCCAATATTGAGACCTGAGCTAGCGAAAGATTCCAAAATTGAGCCACGAGCGTAGCGAGTGGTTCAAAAACTGGAATCTTGAGCATTGCGAAGGTCTCAAGGCACGAGAGTTGAACAAACTTTGCCGCCAAGTGTAATACAACTTTTTTCCCCTCACTATCGCGAGGAAATATGATTACAAATCTCATCAAAATGTAAATTAACTTAAAGAAAACATTTAAAATGCAATGTCGAAACGTATCGTAGAATAGAGTTACTTCTGGAATTTAAATATAGCCAATGGCTTACAAAGTCACCCATGAGAAACGCCCAATTTAACATGTGAGCTCCGATTGCGCTTGTTTACTACGGTCATACAGATCCACTTATACTAGGCAGTAGGGGGCTATAGGAATTAGAGCAATGTCAAATTACTTTATTCACAAGTTGGTAAAAAGCGTTTTTACCCGCTCGTATTAAAGGATAAACGAGCACTTTACGAGCTAGTGAGGGGAAAAATGTTTTACTCACACAAATGATATTATATCAGCCAAATCTAATTAATCTTCAGTTCTGTGTGCCTCCCAAATTGTGAAATATAATATTTGGTGCAATCTAAGTATACATATATCATCAGTCAAAATAAAGTCTCAATTTTGGTCCCTTCGATAAATTTTCTCAACAATTTTACAGTGACATTTGGACCATGTTTTTCGTACTGATAAAGATTAAAGACTGGCAGGTTTGTTGAGCATTGGTACATAATGATGAACTAGATCCACCCTGGATCCACCACATTCCCTAATAAGATGTTCTAAAGTGTCTGGTATGAAATTTTCCATTTTTGGTACCAAAATACATCTGGATGTTGCTCAGAATCATATAACACGAAATGAAAACGAACCCGTACCAATTTTGATCAATAAATATAGAAAACGTGATCCAAATGAACTTACATTTTTTTTTAAAGAAGTGTTCTGAAATCAGAGAATCTTTATTGGACCAAAATTTAGGCTATGGGTTGACAAAACTGCATGCACACCCCATTTATACTTGATAAAAAACTGTGTCAAAAGAAAACTGTGCCAGTGTGTTGCCAACTTAATCCTTACGAGACTGGCAAGGCGCCAACCCGCAGCGACGCGATCAATTCTCAAATCCCCGAGTCTCAAGTTCAGCCTTCAAGATCGCTGGATAAATACACGAAATATCGTGGATATCAATCTACAAATGGCAATACGAATTGTAAATATATTTTTTAGCGTCTCACAAAAGTGTAATTAGAATTGTAATAACCTAAGTTATTTCGATATTTTCGATACAAGTTTATGAATTTTCATTGCTTTATGTATATTAGGTATAATAGGCAATACTTAAACCATGAAAATTTAACTTTAATTCAACTTTTTGATATGACATAACTTATAGGAATACTTATAATTATAACCAAAACATATACGAAAATGATTTGGCAATTCGTGTTATTTTTTTTTGTAAAACGGAATCACGAACTTTAACTATTTTATGGCTTGAAGTGTTTTTTATTATATTCGAGATCATTTTGGGACATTTCTTATTGTAAAAATAAAGCACCTTCGATTTATACTCTGGGTCAAGGCCAATATAGGTCAGCTTCAAGGGTTGTGACACAGTGACATACACCTGTATCCTTATTGCCGTGTAGTGACGGCAATAAGAATACATTTGTCACCACCCCAACTCCTCCTGCGGGTGTCGTAAGAGTCGACTAAGGGATTGCAGTGTCACTGACTATTATTTGATAAAATATTGATGATGGGCAGCAGCGTCATCAATGTCATCATAGTGGACACATTACTGCGATCGCCAATCCGCTTGCCCAGCGTGGCGATTGTGGGTATTTTCCTCCTAATGCGTTTATACGCATAGTTAATAGGAGAGGCCTACTACGTCCAGCAGTGGACTATCATAGGCTGATGATGATGATGACATACACCTAGCAGAACACAGAACAAATATGGAACTCATACACGCAACATAGGTTGTTCAGAAGAGATCGCTTAGCGATAAGACCGCCTGTTGTCTACCTTTCAGTTGTCTGTATTTCGGTAAATCCACAAGACTGTAACAACACTTACCAATTATTTAGGGTGTTTTTAAATTAATTATTCAAAATTGAGTTTCCGTATGTCTAGCCAAACTCCTAAATCGACTTAATAGAAATAAGAACATACAAAAGAATCGATAACTGATGTATAAGTATGGATTTTGTCCATCTTATTTTTAATAAAGGAATTATTTATGGCAGTTTTTGTATTGCATAGGGCACTATGTTGACTCTTCTAACTGAGAACATGACCACAGCTAGTAAAAACATACCTAGCTAGATTTACTCGATGAAATTGACTGTTGTCGTAACATATATTTGATTCAAAATGAGCTACAGATATGTTGCAAAATATTTATTCATTAAGAATTTGTAAATAATAAAAGCTTGGGACATGTCTATTAGTTTTTCGGTGGTCTCTTATCCTTTCCTGGATCCGCAGATGCGGACTGCCTACCCTCGTTGGAGTCAGCACTCAGGTCCCGCCTGGACCTCACTGGTTTGGCCAAGATCTTGGAGCTGAAGCGAACGATGTCACTCGAACCATCCTCACCATCCTCTTCGTTCTGGGTTTCGTTATCTTCTTTCTTCTTCTTTGCATCTTTAATAGCCATCAGCATTTCTGAATGAGCAAACGTTTGTATGTCAGACAAACACTTAAATAACAAATACAGCAATAAACATTTTTAAATCATGTCAGATCTGTACACCGCCCTTTACCAGGTGGACTAGTATGGCCAATCTAATTAATAAAGCCCATTTACCCAACCCGACATCCCAGGGTGCTTAGCCAAGTTGCCAATCGCTAACGCTTAGTTGTCAATCGTAAACGAAAGGCTGCTTACTGTCTCTGTCGCACTAATATGAAAGAGTGACAGAGAGGTAAAACTACGATACGATACTAAGCGTTAGCGATTGGCAACTTGGCTAAGCATCCTGGACAGATTGTCCTGGCGCCGAAAGATAAGTACAGCCGTCCACATCTAACGTGGGAAATGGTTGTGAAAATGAAGATGTCAGAATATCAGTACCTAAACCCCGCACAGTGTCAATAGTGACAGTGTCGAATATGATTTTTCTTTTAATTATATCTTAAAGGTCTCCCCAAATTCAACTAAATCCATTTATGAATACCTTTGTTACTACGAAATAAGATCGAAAAAGAAACAACTCGGACGACACCAATCGATGGCGATACGGCGCGATTTTCCTTAAAAATGCGAAAGCTTCGATAGGTTTGGGGAGACCCTTAAGCAGTGCGATTAATCAATAAAAAGATAGAAATACTACGAGCATATTTTACACATTTTTGGCCGAGGAGACCAAATGAACAATAGTAGTAGTAGGCATGAAAATAACATGAAATTATTTATACTATAGTTGGAGAGCATACATCTTATACTATCTCTATAATCTTACCTCGTCGAAAATTTGCTGATAGAGGCATTATGGTAATGATCCGTTTTTACTTAGAATGTTTTATTTCCATTTTTCCCATTTTCCACAGTGAAGGCATTTTTGACGTTAATGACACAGTGAATTGTATGCCAAAAGGCGGAAGTCAAAGAAAATCATCAAGTCATGGTTATTCATTATTTTTATAATAGACCGGTGTTGCTCATAGACAAGAACTATCGATTTTCATTGTTCATGTTGATATATTTTCGCCTTATTTTTTACAGAACATTAATTGATTTATGCGTTTTTATTGCTAAAAGCAATTTACTTTCACGTATAAAGTAACTACCTACACAGAATCATGATCCTGCCTCAAACTTTGAAATCCGCAATTTTCGAGTTTTTGTCTCTGTCACTCTAAAGACGCGTTTGTTGGAGTGACAGAGACAAATCCTCGCAATGTACGAATTTCAAAGTTCGCGGTAGTAGGCCTGATCACGATCTGTGGCGTGCACCGTATTGGAAATAAGTCACGTGACCATTTCAAAATATTATTAGGTATGGTCACGTGACTTATTTCCTACTTACTTTAATTTTACTTTTCGTTCGAACCGGTCGAACCTGTCATTCTCATACATTTATTTATTACTTAGCCCTAATCGTATACCATTACAGAAAGGCATCTTGACTAAGCCTGCAGATTGCCTCGCCAGAGTATTGAATTAGTGTCTTTATAATGCCATATTTCGGTGAAAATACGGAGCTCTTAAAAGAATGTACATATTCGCACGCAATTAATTTGTGTTTAAATATAACAAACTAGATACATCCCTTAATTTATTCTCACAGCATAATCTCATTGCCATCAATCATCCCTTTAACACAACATTGGCGTAAGAAAATACCTAAATAAGACGGGTTACCTATCTTACAATTTCTTACCCAGTCGCGCTTGGATTAATATTTCAAAACCGGCATTAGAACTAAATTCCCAAGCGACGTTAGCCTGGAGTTCAATATCTTTATACAAATGTACAAACGTACTTAGTCTGAGTACTCACACAGTACACATACAGTTATTTCACCGTCAAACTTTAGAGGGTTGAGGTCATATTGATGAACTTTTTACTATATACTATATGTCTTTTACTATATGTCTGTGCCATAGTAAAAGTACATCATGAGTTCAGAATTAACCCCTTAAAGTTCGGCCAGATTTAGATGATGACAAGAAATTTCAATCCATCAATTTACATTTAGAGGAAATAAAAATACAAACATGTTTTACTTAATGACGTCATAAAAACGACGAACGAACGACGAAAAAAATGTTCAAGATGTAATCTTGAACATTTTTTTCTCAGAAACTAAATACGATAGACGACTGGGAGTTTTGTATCGGTTCTTATAAAATATAGCAATCGTTAAAGCCATGAAAATGTGGTGAACAAAACTGAATAAATATCTCACACTGAGTGTTCACAGGTTTTTGATGAAACATGTTTTGCATTTAGTAGGTATTTTTAATGAAAATTTCAATTCTCTGAATGTAATTTGCACGCATTACTAGGTACTATGTATGTAAGGTGAATACCTATTATTCAAATCGCAAAATGTTCTGAATCCCGAATCCGTATCGAATTGAGTAAATTGCTTTGCTTACAGAAATAAATGGTTATTAAACTCCAACCAATGCTGTGATTTTTCCCATCGAGTTTTCCAATTCGAATCACGAACAATTCGTGTCACAAAATATACATATACAATTTACGTGAACTGTAACATACTCGTACAGTCAAAGACAAAATAAGGTGTACACAAAAATGTTCAATAATATGTCCCAGTGCACTCTAATTCTGTGTAATAATTAACGTCGTAACATATTTATGAGCGGATTCTTTCGATACTTATTTTTGCACTTGACTGTATCTAGCAATACTCAAATACAACATCGGGTATTTCCACCTCTTTTAAGTGTGGGGGAAATAATGAACTTATCTCACAGACATTATGTTGTCTGTGACTTATCTGCTAGCTAAGAGCATTAGCGGCAGGGCGTTCATGTTAAACAAAAGTATGCACGTCGCCGGAGTGCACGCTATCTAAGAACAGTCTAATCCCAAGGGGGGGTGGTTTTAGTCCGTAGACCAGTGAGGATGGCATTCCATCTTCGGGTCGCCATCCTCGTCCGTCGCCATCATCGTCGGTTTTCCATTGTCAATCGAGTCGGGCGTGCCACCAGGGCCGGCCCGGTGGTATCCAATGAGAACTTATCCTTCCTGCAATAAAAATGGCCGTGTGGTGACGGCAGTAAGAATACATTTGACACCACCCCAACTCCTCCTGCGGATGTCGTAAGAGTCGACTAAGGGATTGAAGTGTCACTGACCATTATATGATAAAACATTCATGATGGGCAGCAGCGTCATCAATGTCGTCATAGTGGACAGGACACCATACTGCGATCGCCAATCTGCTTGCCCAGCGATTATGGGCATTTACCTCCTAATGCGTCTATAGGCATAGTTAATAGGAGAGGCCTACGTCCAGCAGTGGACTATCATAGGCTGATGATGATGAATAAAAATATCCCTTAAGGTGCATTTAGACCAAACGAGCATTTACTCATTCTATCCCCCACTCTACGAAATCGACTAAGGGATTGATGTGTCACTGACCATTATATGATAAAACATTCATGATGGGCAGCAGCGTCATCAATGTCGTCATAGTGGACAGGACACCATACTGCGATCGCCAATCCGCTTGCCCAGCGTGGCGGTTATGGGCATTTACCTCCTAATGCGTCTATACGCATAGTTAATAGGAGAGGCCTACGTCCAGCAGTGGACTATCATAGGCTGATGATGATGAATAAAAATATCCCTTAAGGTGCATTTAGACCAAACGAGCATTTACTCATTCTATCCCCCACTCTACGAAATCAACGAATTTCGACAAAACACGTTTTGTGTAACGAACGAATTGCACGCCCCGCTATACGCTCGCCACTCAGGCCGTACACTTAGGAGTACGAAGTGTGCTTGGTGCATTCGCAGCGAGTGGCGTGCTAGGCGCGTGGCATGTGGCAGGCCATCAGACCTAACATTAATCTTGCATCACGTACATGTGCTTGCCGCATACTGACGCTTACCCGTAATTCATTCAGAGAATGTTTGCTCCAGATATCGCGAATTCGCATCCTTGCATTAATTATTTTTTATACGCAGTTCTAATTTACCTACAAAATTATGCCTGTAGAATATACAATGTGCCCATGAGGAAAGGGAAAAATTTGATTGGATTTCTGACCAAATTTGAAGTTAAAAATGTCATATGAAGTTGTCTGGATTCAGTGATTCAGTCTATTTTAAGAGAAAATTTTATATTTTCTTAAAACCGTTTTAGACCGTTACGCTATGATAAACGCATTTTAGGAAACGATTTTGTCACCATGTTGTCTTAGTCTTGTCTCACTTAATTGACACAAATCAAAATGAACAAAAGTATCTAACATTAATTACCTAGCAAATGTAAAAAAAACTTTAAAGTGCATTTTTTGCGGTTTAATAAAATCTTTTTTTGTGTATTAAGGCATTCAAAACATAAAAAAAAAACAAAAAAAAAATATTTTTGCAGATTTGACCCAAACTCATTTAACATTTTTTGCTTATTTTAGTCTCAGAAATATGCTGTTAGACTTTTTCCCTTTCCTCGTGGGCACCTTGTAAAGCAATCAGTTTAGGACCTAATGTGAATCGCGATGTGTCAGTGCCATAGAATGAAAAACGGACATTCTAGACCTGCATTGAATCGCATTTTAGAAATCACCATAGTCCCCAGGTATTTTGTTTCGGATCAAGTTTTTCAAAGTTTACAAAAATATCTCGTTTTAGGACTGTGACTGAATAGGAAAAACATTGAAGTCTCAAGAAGTAGTTTCAGGTTGCTTAGAAAAGTTGCCAATCGCTAACGCTTATTCTCAATCGTAAACGAAAACCAGCTAACTGTCTTTGTCGCACTAATATGAAAGAGTGACAGAGAGGGAAAACTACGATACGCTACTAAGCGTTAGCGGTTGCAACTTGGCTAAGCATCCAGTACTGAACATTGTACAGGAAGTATCGACAAAATCCATAAGTATTTCATTTCTATATCCGCTATACCAAATGTAGTCAATAACCATATGCAAAGAAAAGTGGAATAAGACAAGCCCTTTGCCAAAATGGGAGGTTGTATGTAACCAAACAAATATGTTACAAAATATGAAACATAGGTACTGGTCCCACTAAAAACGAGTAAGTGATAGATAACTTAGCAATAATATTAAAAATAATAATAATCGCGTGTAAATAAAAGAGACGCGGCGATAGTTTAAACAGTTTTGATTTTGTATAACTTTAATATTTAAGGTGTGGCAATAAAGATTTATTACTAATAAAGATATTTGAATCTACTCGCTCAGCGGTAAACTACAGATGTCTTCGTCTCTTTTCTTTACACGGCAGCGATTATCCTTTGTTCTTTTTTATAGCTGAGCTACCAATTGCTAACTAAGTTTTGGTGGGCTCATTGCCTAGTGGTTGTTTCATAATAGTCCTGTGACTTGCACCCCAGCGGAAAATTAATAGGCCCCAGGCACGAGATTTGTGTCACAAGCTCGTGTGAATTAAATAGCAACGTTTTTGCTTACTTGTAAAATTGATAAGTCACATGAATCCTGTATGCTAATCGCTTTATTTCCATAAATATCTATAGCGCCGCTATACTTATACCTCGTCTATGCAACACTTGCTTGATGCAAAAACCACCCGTATTCATAGTGAAAGTAAGGCGACTTTTCCATGAATTGTTTTCTGTAGATCCGAAGTTGAGTAAGTGTAGCGACAATAGGTAGGGGTTTAAAGTTCAACGCCCTAAAAGCTAGTCATGTAGTTTTGAATATAGTTTAGCGTTTGTTATTAGGGCATTTTCACTTCTAGGGATACCCAATTTGCTTAACTCTCACAAAAAAGTTAACTTCGATGTCAGCTTTGTAACGACAATTAAACATTAAATATTTACATAAATCCACTTTATTCGTGTTTTTATATTGCATATACGCGTATTCTTTCTGGATTAAATGATAAAAAAGTATTTTTGTTAATATTTAATGCTTAGTTGTCGTTACAAAGCTGATACATAATAGTGTTACTACTTAAAAAACATAACTCAAAAAGATTGATTAAAAAAAATTGGACTTAATCTGTAATAAAATATTTTAAAATAAAAATAAAACCGCCTTCAAAAATTCGCCCGAACCAAAAAGTAAAAAATAATTTCAGTTCCTACTTCTTAGGATTTCCTACCCAAACCTTTAAACCTTTTACCCTATTCATTGAAATAAAATATTATGGCTAGGTATCCTACAGATTTCTTAGAAGTCGGTGCCAAGCCAAATACGTTCATAGGTATATTTAGATAGAGCTTTGTAACGTAATGTCACTCCGATTAGTCCGATTATGTTTTTATCAATAGAATTATCTACCTCAGTCATTTTGATGAAAGCATAACCGGAGTGACAGTAAGTTACTAAGCTCTATCAAATACAATCATATACTCATGAAGTGAACATATTTGGCTTGGCACCGACTTCTAAGAAATCTGTAGGATACCTAGCCATAATATTTTATTTCAATGAATAGGGTAAAAGGTTTAAAGGTTTGGGTAGGAAATCCTAAGAAGTAGGAACTGAAATTATTTTTTACTTTTTGGTTCGGGCGAATTTTTGAAGGCGGTTTTATTTTTATTTTAAAATATTTTATTTTTTGCTTTTTAGTAGTGTAATAAAATCGTTATTTAGTAAGCTCTAAATACTTATAATTAGAATGTACTACACTGTAATAGGCCAGAAAACCTGAACTGGATAACTTAAATATTCAAAGAATTATCCCATTATCAAGGAGATATACATTGTATCTTCAGAAGGTATGAATAATTTCAAAGAGTATAGGTAACAGCCTTAGCATGCCTATATTATTTAAAGAATCACTAACCGCTAACCAACATGTCATAACTACTAAGCAAACACTTGAATAGATCTCGAAAATGTATGACAGTTGTTATATTCAAAGAATTATCCTCCAACTCCTAATCGTTAAGGAGTTATACCTTTCGTCATCAGCTCACCAACATGAGACTATGACCACCTAAAGGCAAATACTCAAATAGCTTCCAAAATACATGAACTATGTTATATTTAAAGAATTATCCCCCAACTCCTAGTCTCTAAGGAGTTAAACCTTCCATCATCAGCTCACCGACCTGAAAGGATGATCACCTAAACGCAAATACTCGAATAGCTTCCAAAATACATGAAATATGTTATATTTAAAGAATTGTCCCCCAACTCCTAATCTCTAAGGAGTTGTACCTTTCATCATCAGCTCACCAACATGAAAGGATGACCACCTAAAGGCAAATACTTAAATAGCTTCCAAAATACACGAAATATGTTATACTTAAAGAATTATCCCCCAACTCCTAATTGCTAAGGAGTTGTACCTTCCATCATCAGATCATCAACTTAAAACGTTCATGACTAGACGCAAATACTTGATTAGTCTTCGAAAATAAACGAAAAATGTCATGTGTGCCTACAACATTTGAAGAGTTCCGTCGATTTCTCCAAGATCCCATCATCAGATCTGAATTCGGTGACAATGGGACCAACTAGAAGGTATACCCTTTCAAACAAAAAAAGAATTTTTGAAATCGGTCCACGCGTCTTCGAGTAATCGGGGAACATACATAAAAAAAAAAAAAGATTTCGACGAATTGTAAACCTCCTCCTTTTTGAAGTCGGTTAAAAATAGGTTCCAAAGTATTATTTACTGAATTGTGTGTGTATGTTTATTCTTAGATAGCTTTCCTACGCAAATCATGAGAGTTTATATAGAAAAATTGCAGTTTTGTTAGGTACTTGTTATTGTTATTAATTCTTAATTTAAACATATTGTATGTTCCTTACCATAGACATATAAAATTGATAGACCGAGTCTATTTTATCTGTGGGTGACGCCGGCAATGCCTGTCAACGATCTTTGTTTGGGTATACTAGTGCACCTAAACCGCAAATAGTAAAAGTGATTAAAATAAAGCTTTTCATGTATATTTCTGTTCGATAAGTGCACGGAATGTGATAAAAGTGATGACTTGTGTGGTTCCAGGGTGTAAAAACCGCCAGGGTTACCTGAATGAACAAAATAAAGACATTACGTTTCACCGGCAATTTAGTTTTGACTTGAATTTTAAGATTTCGAACCTTATTAAGGTAAAGGTAACTGAAAATCTTATTCAATATTTGTTGTCGGATACATATGTGTAGTTTTGTGATTAAACCATTTGTATTTACATTCGTAATGTAATTATAAATAGTGGGATTCAAACATTTGTATCGCATAGTGTGGTACTTAAGAGACCGATCGTGATATCGATAAATGTATTGATAGTCAACTCAAAAATGAATCGATGTTTTTAATGTCCAACAGATTTCCACTGGACACTGAACAAAGGCTATTATGGGTCAAAAATATCAAAAAGACAGACGACTGGTACCCTAAAGAGTATTCAAAAATATGCTCCGCACAATTTTAAGCTGTTGTTTCAGGCAAAGGTACGCGCATAAGTGATTACATTCTGACGTACTACCCACCATATTTGGTAATCATCCAATGTCATGTCAACCAGCAAGTAAATTAAGTTTAGTTTAATAATGACGCTCATGTGATACTTGTGCAGACTGATTAATTTAATTACAAAGAATCCATCATACCAAAATTGTTAGGTATGCTTTAAGGAATGATAAGTCCATAAAACATGTTATAATGAGAGTTTTCTGAAATCACCAGGGCGGGAGCAGGTCCAGAAACTTGTCTAAATTCTATGTTTATAGTTTCTGGTTTAAATATTTTGTATGAGTTAAAAAAAATACATAAAAACTTTATAAAAAAAAAAAAAAAACATTTACTTAGTCTTTCTTTGGGGCTAGATAATTGTGTTTCTTAGCGGGACCTTACGGCTAAGTGGCGCCAACTAGTGGCATACGTTTTAGGAAACCCTCATTATGACATTTTAATTAAAGAAACTATTTCGTTAACTTTGTGATTTTATTTTTATCCTAAAATGTAGATTTTGAAATCACGATCGAAGAAGATCGTGATTTTGAGTAGGAAATAAGGTTTATTCCTACTGTATTCGCTACCTAATTTGGTAAAAATATTATTATTGACGATAAAAGTATACGATTGAAGACTGGACATCACTAATAGTAATGACATTTTATCTAGTCAGGTTGGTAGCATTGTTCAAGAAAATGGAGTCGTTGATGGAGTTCACGACCAAGTAGAGCTACTTTATTTGTCTCTTTTTCCTTATGGAATACGTCTTGAGATGGGGTGAAGGATGACAATAGTTTGTTCATGTATGTCTTAATACACGGAATCTTCCCTATATTTTATCTGTGTTCCTTACAATTAACAAATAAAACAGAAAACACAAGTATTACAAAGTACGATTTTTTCACTGTGACGTAAAGGTAACAATTCAATTTAGTCTTATTTATGACAGTTCTTTAAGGTAGTTTATCTACTTCCATATCATAAGTTGTCTACAATATGTTTAGCGGCGGTAAGCAAATAGCCTACTTTAAGAAATCTGTATCTGTGGGTGTATCATAATTTTTACTTTACGATATCGGCAACCGATATCTTAATCACAATTAAATTTCGAACATTCTGTTAAAAAGAAAAAACACACTTTAACTTCGATTATCGAATTAATCGATTTGTAATTTCATTCACATTAAAATTCATATTCCATACATTCTTCTAAATATCGAATACTGAGAATCGATTTGAGAATCGATATCGACTCAAGACCTTACCTGGTTTATGAATAAAAAAAAACTAATGTCAGTTCAGTCATTTGTTTTGTTTGAATTGTTTCAAACAAGGAGGTTGGAGGGTTGCCTATAGGTTACACACTAAAGAGGTCCGTGCTCTGTGGTTTCAAACATACAACGTTTTTGGACTGTTGACTTGAAAGTTAAATATTATCGAGTTCGTTGTGAAATATTTACACTGAAAAATTATTTATGACGACGAAGACAGTGATGTTGAAATGTGTGAAACACCACCAGAAATCCGGGACGCCGCTACAACCGTGACCAATAATTTGCTGCCACAAAAATAAACATATTGTAGAAAACTTATTATATGCATGTAGATAAAGTTATGTATGTGACTGTACATAATTAGGCATTAAACACTCGTGTGATCTTATTATGAAACTCGCCTACGGCTCGTTTCATAAAACCACACTCATGTTTAATGCCTCTTATTATGCGCCAGCCACATAAATAACTATTCGTGGCAAAAAATAATTGTTTCGTAAAAGGGGTTTCATAAATTATTCGGGTTACGCTTATTTTCTTTGCGTGATAACGAATAATGAATCTATTCTAAACACCGTTATGTATTAACGTATGTGTTCTTAGGTTTATGACTGATTTGAGTTGCCGTTTGCACCCATGTAGAGGCATAATGGTACTTTATTTTTTTAGGTCAGGCAAATTACCTACTTTAGTACCTTAACACAATTAATTATTTTTATTAGAGACTGTGCCAATGCCAAATGGGATACGCGTAGATGAACCATAAGATATTAGCTGTATGCTGTATGTTTATATACTTTTTTTTATATTTCTGGGTTTGATCTTCTACAGTCACCATCAGATATATCGAATCGGCCACGGTCCTCAAAAATATCTAAACACGCATTCTAAAGCCATGACGATAAAGGCCTCTTCAGATATTTTTATTGGAGACGGATTAGCTCGGAGCTTCACGGGTCAACTCTGTTCGAAACGTCGGGATGTAATGAATGTAATTTTATTTCTTGAATAGGTATTATTCGTCGCGGTAACCGAAGACAATATTATAGGTACAATTTTTATGGTCATTTTATTTAGGTACCTCAAAGGTTATGTAATGACCACCACATAATAGGATTAGGTTTGCATGGTTCCATGAAACAGTTTTTTCCTAACTAGTGCGGAAAAGTAAACTTTGAGCACGCTTCGTGTGCGTAAATTTCTCTTTTTAAGGCACTTGTTATGAAAAAAGTCGTTCGATACACGTGTAAAAACTTCTTTTTATCTCGGGTGATTGTCGCCCTCGTTTCACACGGGCTCCAACTTTCACCCTCGTCGAAAAATTAGATTGCACTTGCACTTGCATCGAAATGTACTATTTTATTGTCGTATTCGTGAAGTGTCGTCGCGTTCTATGATTTTGTTACTTACAGTTAAATGTTTTCTTTAATTAAAATCATTAATTTTCGGTTCGGATATTCCATAGGTACTTTACTACATTAAGTATCCTCTCTTCAGTATTGTTATTTATTGTATCCGGTTTAAATTAACAATACCCGCCAACACCACTTTGGCAGTGAGCCAACGGAATCGATGTGATTTAAGGGCCAACCGTCCCCAGTTGCCAAAACAAACCTGATCAGTCACCACTTAGTCTAAGTATAAAAGGTATCAAGTCTTTACACAACTAATTCAACTTCTACAGATATCTACCAACTTTTTACTGACTGAAACTTTAAGGTGGCCGCTTAGTTAGTTCTTTGAACGAGTAATTAGTGTAATTACTGAGATTAAATTGTTTCGTAGGTATACCGAGAGTTGTTAAATTGCTGCAGATATCTACTATTTAAATGTAAATGGTATGAGTTGGGGCAAAACAAACATTCAACACTCCATAAAAGTTTACTTTTTTATTGAGTACGTTGATTTTTTTATATGACATATACAGTTAATTATTTTTGTTTTTTTTTTTATGATTGTTCGTCGGTACATTTCGTTATTTTGCTGATTTACACAAAACTTTATCAGAAATTATGTTTGAGAAGTTGTTGAGTGCGGAGGAATAGCACTAGGGAGAGGTGCAAAATACTCTCGCCCCTTTCAGTTATTTGTTATACAAGGGTACAAAGTTGTATTTTACCCGCGAGTATAAAATTGAAACACGAGCAAGCGAAAGAATTCTAAAGTTGAACCACAAGCAACGCGGGTGGTTCTATCTAATATAGAATCCTGAGAGTAACTATTACTTATGTAGTTTTCGGGCTTATGAATTAAAATCGGAAAACTAAATAAAGTTTTGTGTTTTTCGCTAAATTCTCAAACAGTTTATTAAGTTATACACGATGATTCTTAATCCGTGATCAGGAGTAGAAAAATATTAAAAATTAGCCAAAATTAAACTTATTCGGTGAGGTCTCAAGTTATTTCTTCACTGTTTAATTAATTAAAAGTGAAAACCTAATTAAAACAAATTATCACTTAATACATGGTCATCCTACAGTATAAAGTTTAACTACGATACGTCAAGTGCCATCAGTATGGCGGGAAACGGGAATTTGACGGATCTTATGTCAATAAAGACTTCTATCTACTCATTAGTGCAACACTGATAACGACGAACATAATTGATAGGAGATTATGTTAACGTGCATTACCTAAACTTGGCAAAATCTTGAGCAAGAAAAGCAATTTGTTTTCATAGTACAATTTAATAATTAAATAAAAACAATAAAACTGCATACCTGACCAACTAAAACAAAAACCATTATTTTAAACATAATTTAACAAGTGTTCAAAATATCCACCGTGTTGTTCTTGACACAGATCCGCTTGATTGTTCCTGTGATTGGATTGATTCACTCGGAATCTTCTTCAGCAAAGAATCTTAAGGTTTGTTGATCCAGATCGTCAGGATGATGGCAGGGTCGTCCGGGTGCTCGAGCATGTTGTGGCACTGTAATTGTAAACTGTCCGAAGTCGCGAAGATTTTTGGTGCATGCGAATTATTAAACTGTGTCCGGGGATCCGAATGTTTGGATGAAGTTTGCGAAATAACTGTTGGGTTCGCTTTGTGCTATTCGTTTGTATTGACAAACGTACAATATCGTAACGCTCTATGTTTGAAGTACTGATGTGGTGGAGGCATGATTTTTGGTGAATAATTATTATTTTCTCATTCAATATCCGTGACTATGACTTTGTTTATTATGCGTATGACAAAAGTGATTGACAATGTCACGGGCAAGGTTTACTCATAAATTGACAATTGCTAATAACTTTGTAAAGAGATTACAATACAACCTCATTAAAAAATTAAAATCAATATGGTAGTAGTACAGTGACAAGGATTTTAGGATAAAATTTAATACAAAATTAAAACATGATTAAAAAGTAAATACATTTGTTTTCACGTAATTACTACTTTAACGTAATCCCCATCAATTACTGAGTTAGAAAAAATGATTCCTGATCACGGATGTATTTAATGTGGAACGACTCATTTATGCAATTTCACGCTACGCTCCAACGTTATTAGGTACTTTACTCACTACTCACTAGTGATTAAAATACGATTTTACCCGCTCGTATTAAAGAATAAACAAGCGCTTTACGAGCTAGTGAGGGGAAAACAAATATATCTTGTGACAATATAACATTAAGCATTCGGTAGGTAAGACATGCGTCTGGGATCGGCTCCTAAATGAACCACTCCATTTCCTACTATCACATCGATAGGCCAATAAAAATGTCGCAGTCATAGGCCGAGGACATTAAGAACATTATGATAATGTCGAAGGCTTTGTTCGAATAATGTTATCGCTTTGGTGACTTGGGACGAGGAATATATTTGATAGATACCTAAATCAACGTTATAGTGGAAGAGCAAAAATATTCTTATCTTGGAAGCCGGTAAAGTTGCTACGTTTCATTTTATTTTTTACGACTTTATTATTGTTATGTAAATATAAGTCCTTTAAATGGTAGGGATTTCGGAAATATTCAGACTATGGTGCGTTATTTTAGAATCACAACTAACTTTAACCATTTTAAAATATTATCGAACCGGATTACTCACATAATTTCGACTTAAATTACGCGAGCAATCCAGTTCGATAATATTTTAAAATGGTGCTTTCTATCTATAGTTAGTATTATTAAATTATAACATGTAAGATAATAAATCTAAACTAATTGTTATTTTTAAGTTACATAATTTACAATAAAAGAATTTGTTACGTATTATTATTAACATATTTATTACATCCGATATAACTTGAAACTTTGGCTAGAATATAAATTTCTGATCTCCGTTTCAAAAAGCTCGAAACGTAATACAGTCATAACTGTTACGGCTCTGCGTAAAACTTAATATTATTGTAAGCTATTGAAAACAACCTCATTTTTTATATCGAGATAGTATTTTTGTACACAGAAGCACTTAATAATAAAATTGCATTGTGAATGAAATTGTCAACGATACAAGTAGGTATTGTAGGTACCTAGACTACCTAGGTATATTAAATTAAGCTCTAAAACATGTAGTAGGGTCGGACTCCTTTCTTACCCAAAATAATTTGTTCCTTTTATCTCACCGAGAGTCCGGTTTGGAAGTATAACACGTTTTTATGGTTCTTTAGTAAACTAGGAACCTTCGCCTAGGAAGTTTCGCCAAGACATTTTTTTTTTCATTATTATTTTCATTAGTATAAGAAAATTCCGTTGTATTGTCGGTGAAAAAGAAGAACAACCCACCAGACAATAGCTTTCTTAAAAATATCCAGCAAGATACTCGTAAGTATAAAGTAAAGTACTACATTGTAACTTAACTCTAATTAATTATGTTGTGACTTACCAACCACGAGTCGAGGTCGGGTGGCTAACTGTATCGACTGCGTAACTTATTTTTAAGGTCCGACCAAGACCCATATTTTAGTCTCGGCCGAGACAGAGACCGAGAATAAATTTGATTCTCGGCCGAGACCGAGACCGAGACTTAGTAGAAATGATAAAAAATGTAATTAATAGAAATGATAAAGGATAAATTACATAAAAAATCCCTAGCGAATACCTATAATAAGTCCAACGTCAAACTAAATACAGCATTTTTTTTTTGTCATTTTGTTTTTTGATTTTTTTTATGTAGGTACCCCACAAACCGGTATTCGAATTTTAGGTATTTTTATCGATAGTTTAATTTTAAAGTGAAATTGAATTCAATTCATTTCAATATGACACCAATAAAATCGCAGTAAGTTCGCGAGATGGCGTCAAGCTCGCCAATTACAGCTCATTACGAATCTCGGCCACGGCCGAGAGTCCCGGCCATTTTAGGCCGAGAGCCGAGAGGGATATCTCGGCTCGATTTTTGGCTGAGAATGCCGAGACCGAGATCTCGTTCGGACATTACTAATTTTCTATCCTTCTCGCTCGCACCAATATGCGAGTACGAGCGGGATGGATAGAAAATAAACGCGTTAATAACGTAGCGGAAGGAGATGGTAGGGCTACTGAATAAACAGAAAGCAAACATTTTTAATTTTTTTTAAATAAAAAAATCTCCCACCGCCGTTTGTAATGGCCACTTGCCACGGCCGACTAAATTATACATATTACCTACGTTCGTTAAGACGGACTAAAAATGTACATCCAGATATCCATGCCTAAACGTTAAATAAGTGTCATACTACCATGGATCATACTATGATGGATTGTGTGACAATAAAAATACTGTCCACCCTAATGGAACTAGTATATTACATCAAAGGCCGGGAAAATGAGGATTTCCGGCCAAGTTGGTATATACGACAGATAGGTAACAAGGCCGGGAATCCATTTTCACGCCGATGCATGTATAGTGCTATTAGTGCTTTTCTCAAACATACAAAGAAATGCTAAAAAAATAATGACAATGTTGTCGAATTTAAAAAAAAAGTTACTTTGCTGGCCTAGGCCTGAAAAGTGTTATGAAATTCCTATTCCATCCCAGTGAGTTACTGCGCCCTAAAAGCGATACTTCCGAGTTTATTTGAGGGATCGTAAAGACAATAGATATTTCATTGCATGTTTGAGAAAACATAATTTTTCACTCGACTCATATAAATTAAACTTTCCGAACTGGAGCTATGAAAGATATGACACAAGATCGCAAACTCATGGTATGGAAACAGCTCATAATCTGAGTAGCAGCTGCTGCTTCCAGTTTAGTAAGGGACCCTATCAAATTAACGCCGAATTTCGTAAGAGCGCAATGAGTTTCCGAAAGTTTTATTTATAAAATTGAGAAAATTTGTTTAAGTGAAATCTTTGAGAAAACAATTTAGCTTTGTGTAGGTACCTACTGTTTTTCGCGATTTCGGTATAAGTCCCATAATAAAAGTTTTTCAGTATGACTTATACGGTGTCTGAAGTGGCAGTGGGCGGGGTACATTGCACGTAGAACCGATGGCCGTGGCAGCCACATACCGGAAGCCGCAGCGTAGGTAGGCCTCCCAAAAGGTGGACTGAAAACATAGTAAAGGCCGCAGGAGTCTGGATTTCAATCAGCGAAAGGAACATTTCAATCGCTTTTTGTTGGGCAAGTAGGTATAGGTACATTTCGTAAAATACTATTTGTTAATTAAGTACAAACCTTAAAAAGGTAAGAATGTTTGTAGGTAAGGTACGCTTATAAAAAAATATTGAAATGTTTTATTCATACCGACATTGCCAAACATTTACATTTCAAATAGAAATTTCCCTTATTTAATAAATGAATTATTCGCATTCGAGTCGCACTGATTGCCTTAAAATCCTCTTGTTTATACTTTTACATTAACTTTTTTCCATAGCGTTTCATTCATTATTACGTTAATAATAATAAGTTATATTTTCTGATAATAACCGTTCCGTTCATTATTACGTAAATAATAAAGATTTACCTATAGTTTCTGAAAATAACTGTTTCGATACACTAAGTCATCTCTAAGCGGGTCAGTCTCGAAACTTTCAGTGTGACCTTGTAGTATAAAATTTACTATGGTAAAATATTTTAAGAGTTTATTCCGTAGTAAACTAGGAACCTTAAAAATCTATGTCTACCCCTGTATAAATAAGAAAAGGCCGAGCGACAGTCCTATAAAATAAGTGGCTATTCAATATCTGGGTGACAGTCAAATGTCAGTTTCATCGGGATTGCTCGTAAAACACCCCAGGCGTATGATTTCTTAGTGTGCGAAAATAATTGGGAAATGAAACCCAAGTATCCGGTCAGTTTTGTGATTTCGCTGGATGACGAAAGTTTAGTCATGTAGTGCAGCAGTAAGCAGTTGATATATAGGTAAAGAATGCAATTTTATAATCGCCCTGTGAAGTCAGCTGGCCGCGTGGTGACGGCAGAAAAATAGTTATTTATTATACAAGGGGGCAAAGTTGTTGTTTAACTGTCGTGCCAATATTGAGACCTGAGCTAGCGAAAGATTCCAAAATTGAGCCACGAGCGTAGCGAGTGGTTCAAAAACTGGAATCTTGAGCATTGCGAAGGTCTCAAGGCACGAGAGTTGAACAAACTTTGCCGCCAAGTGTAATACAACTTTTTTCCCCTCACTATCGCGAGGAAATATGATTACAAATCTCATCCAAATGTTAATATAGTGTTATTTATTTATCAACCAATAGAATGAATAACAAGTCTCAAATCCACAGCGCAGGCTTCGTCAAGTGGGAACAAAATATTAATAATAATAATTAAGCAGCACAAAACAAACAATAAAGCAATCCGCAACAGGCTTCGTCATAATCCCTTCGTCATAATGTTAATTAACTTAAAGAAAGTATTTAAAACTCAATGTCGAAACGTATCGTAGAATAGAGTTACTTATGGAACATAAATATTGCCAATGGCTTACAAAGTCACATGAGAAACGACCAATTTAACATGTGAGCTCCGATTGCGCATGTTTCCTACGGTCATACAGATCCACTTATACTAGGCAGTAGGGGGCTATAGGAATTAGAGAAATGTCAAATTACTTTATTCACAAGTGTGTAAAAAGCGTTTTTACCCGCTCGTATTAAAGGATAAACGAGCGCTTTACGAGCTAGTGAGGGGAAAATACATTTGTCACCACATCAACTCTTTCCGCGGATGTCGTAAGAGCCGACTAAAGGATCAAAGTGTCACTGACCATTCTTTGATAGAAGATTGATGATGGGCAGCAGCGTCATCATAGTAGACACATTACTGCGATTGTCAAAGTGCTTAGCGATCATGGGCATTTAGGTACCTCCTAATGCATAGTTAATGGGACATGCCTACGTCCAGCAGTAGACTGAGACAGGCTGATGATGTGACTGTGAAGTTGCTCCCGAGTATCTTCTAAAACTGCGGCCAGATGCACCAGTGAACGGGCAGTAGCATCCTTGTACATGTAATGCAGTACACTGCAGTGCACCGCCTGCTAAGCAAAGCGTGGCGATTATGGCACATGCACAGGTGATTAGGTACCTGCCAATAAATATAATACAGACGATGCAAAGACGGTGCACTGAGAATTAAACTCGGATTTGTATAATAGTTATTACTGTTCCATTTCCACTTTTAAGCCAATGTGAGATAGTAAGTAGGACAGCTGTATAATCCCGATAATATTCTGAAAGCTTACGGACGGCCTGTATATATTTCGATTGCAGCAGAGAATCAATACAGAAATTTCTATTACAAATGAAATAACATATGCCTACGTAAATTCTGATGTTTACAAGAACATTTCAAGCATCGCTGTTTACACTAACAGATGATACTGAGCAGAATCGGAATCTGATATCCGTTGGCTATCGTTTCCATCCAATAGTCACGGACATTTATAGAAAACGTGTCAAGGAGATAATATTATAAGCTGACGTAAAATATGACCCGTGTTTATTATCCGTATTCATATTTATTTGTTTTCGGACTCGGAGCGAAGCGGAACTGTGGGGGAAATGAGATTCGCATTATTTATATGTGAGAAAATATGTTTTTAACCAGTTGGTAGACACATAGCGCCCGTGGTGGCACGAACTTGTTAATAGGTTATTTTAAACAAGTATGTACAAGTCGTCAAATTTATCGGAGCGGACAGGTGGTCATAAAAATTTGAGCAGGCCTCTATTGTGATGGCGTAAAAGTGTATGTTCAGATAGGTACCTATTTTAGAGCACGATGGCGTCTGTTATGTACAATCGACAAAAAAGTCTCCTTTACAGCTCACAAGTGCAAACATCTTACCACGGATGCGCGATACACATAGAAACTCGGTTGCAATGCAACATCGGCAATCGGTTGGACGTCACGCGACAGCATGAGCGTTCGTTGCAACCGAGTACGTACGATTTTATAGGTACTTTATTATGGTAACAGTAATATGAGATCCCTAGCAGCTTTCATATTAATCGCCTAGGTACACCACGATACTAGTGGTAATACTCCTGTAGGCTTATAAATCTTATAATAGTGCCATATTAATTTGTCGTCGTTGTCGTCACGTTCTGACAAGTATGCCAGTGCGAACGTGACGCGAAGCACGATAAATGGTAAAAATGGGACTATCATATTATAAGACACCTACTCGTATAGGTACAATATACATGGTTTACATGATTTAAAAAAAAAAATTAAACTGTTTATTTCCTTAATATTAATATTCTGTGTACATTTGGGAACTCAGCTACAATCTCTAAATTCTGAGATTTTATAACTAAGCTTAGCCTAGTTGATATTTTAAAGGGTTTAGCAGCCTTACCGAACAAGAGGTGCCTTTCCCCACGGATGAGGTCAATATTTTAGGTGGTGTACTAGCAGGACCTAAGAATACTCCAAGCTTAATATCAGCTCTAGATCTTCTTTTGTTTTAGAGTTATTCAAGATAATGTAAAATATACAGGGTGCCGTTGAAAGTGGCATATTTCGTAAACTGTTCAAGTTAGATCAACCAAACAAAATTGTGTTTGATAACCATAAAATATACTACAAAATGCATATTTTTAACCTGCATCTTGTCCTTATTTTTCATAATAAAAAAAGGTTTCTTGTTTTTTTTTCCATATTTTTTTTTATTTCACGCGGAGGTACGCCTACAAAAAAATATGCATACATAGCCACTAATGTCCATTGTATATATAAATAAAAATATTTCCGTAAATCATCGTGCGTCATGCCAAAAAAAATTTTTTTTCAGAAGTAGTTGTTACTGGCACACAAATAAAGTACCAGTGCAGTGTGAACATAAGTTAGTGTGTAGGTATACAATCTCTCGACACTTACCGCACAAAATATCATTGACGTAAATTGACTTATTAGTACATTTGCTTTATAAAAGAGAGATAAACATTTGACACATAGTATTGTTTTCGACATTTGATTTGTTGCATTTTCTGTTGGAAAATGGAAAAAATTAAGTGTAAGTCTTGTGAAAAAACGTTAAAAAATATATGTGGAAAGAAAAAATGCATACAAACTGGATGCATACAGGCTGATTTATATAGCAAATGCACTAATAAGTCAATTTACGTCAATGATATTTTGTGCGGTAAGTGTCGAGAGATTGTATACCTACACACTAACTTATGTTCACACTGCACTGGTACTTTATTTGTATGCCAGTAACGACTACTTCCGAAAAAAATTTTTTTTTGGCATGACGCACGATGATTTACGGAAATATTTTTATTTATGTATACAGTGGACATTAGTGGCTATGTATGCATATTTTTTTTGTAGGTGTACCTCCGCGTGAAATAAAAAAAAATATGGAAAAAAAAACAAGAAACCTTTTTTTATTATGAAAAATAAGGACAAGATGCAGGTTAAAAATATGCATTTTGTAGTCTATTTTATTGTTATCAAACACAATTTTGTTTGGTTGATCTAACTTGAACAGTTTACGAAATATGCCACTTTCAACGGCACCCTGTATATTTTACATTATCTTGAATAACTCTAAAACAAAAAAAGATCAAGAGCTGATATTAAGCATGGAGTATTCTTAGGGCCTGCTAGTACACCACCTAAAATATTGACCTCATCCGTGGGGAAAGGCACCTCTTGTTCGGTAAGGCTGCTAAACCCTTTAAGTAGTTAGTGCTTAGGTATATATTAGTTTTACATTATTACTTCTTATGATTAATCAGTGCTTTCTTAACTGTGTTTTTAGCTGTGTTAGGTTTTTTTTTTCTAGCGTTTCTACTACTTCTTTGGGTAAACTGTTCAGGGCACTAGGCAGGTACGACGACCAGCATCTTTTCCCGTATTCATTGATACTTTTAGGTATTTTAAAGTACGGTTCATTCCTTAGGGTCCGCAAGTGGGATAGCCTGTTGTACCTGTCCAGCTCACCCAGCCGGTGTTTGTATTCTAATATTACAGCAAGTTTAACTTTATCAAACATACTCAGCGTTCTACAATAGTTAAATAATTTATGATAGTTGTTTTTATACTGAAGTTTTATTTTTAAGGGAACAATAGTTTTTAATAATCTTATTTGGATATTATATATTTTTTGTAAATATGTATTATATGTTCGCCCATAGCTAGATATACCATAGCTTATTACAGAGTCGGCTACTGCCAAGTACAGCATTCGAAGTATTGTATAGGGCATTTTATACTTGAATATACTCAAGTTGCTCAGGATTGCTCGAAGTTTATTGCAAACGTGGTCGACATGCGGCCCCCAGTTAAATTTAGTGTCAATTTTGAGTCCTAGATAGGTATGTTGATCAACAACTTCTAGTTTTTCACAGTTGCAGCATGCCGACCCTGTATGCATACATAGGTGTTCATGAGCAACAACACTAGGTGTGTATGTAGTTTTAACATAAGGTGAGTGAATATACATTATTTTAGTTTTTTTATAGTTTAGTGACAGCCCAGCGTCATGCGCCCATTTACATAAGGTGTCAAATTCACTTTGCATTTGACTCTCCGCTACCATGAATTCTTTGCTGGCTGTTATTAAGCATTATTGAAGAACTACCGACCCATCTCACTTCTGAGCCATGTCTATAAGCTGTTTTCAAGAGTCATTACGAATCGTCTTGCACGCAGGCTTGATGACTTCCAGCCTCCCGAACAAGCCGGTTTCCGAAGAGGCTTTAGTACCGTAGACCACATCCATACGCTTCGCCAGGTTATACAGAAGACCGAAAAATATAACCTGCCCCTCTGTTTAGCGTTTGTGGACTACGAGAAAGCCTTCGGTTCGATCAAAACATGGGCAGTACTACAGTCTCTCCAACGGTGCCAAGTCGACTACCGCTATATCGAGGTGTTGAAGTGTTTGTACGAGAGCGCCACAATGTCAGTCCGACTCCAAGACCAGAGCTCGAAGCCTATTCTGCTGCAGCGGGGAGTTAGGCAAGGAGATGTCATCTCCCCTAAGCTGTTTACCGCTGCACTGGAGGATGTCTTTAAGACTCTGGACTGGAGAAGGCTGGGTATCAACATAAACGGCGAGTACCTCACTCACCTTCGATTCGCTGATGATATAGTAGTCTTGGCTGAGACCTTGGAGGACTTAAGTACTATGCTCGTTGACCTCAGTAAAGCCTCCGAGCAAGTTGGTCTTAGGATGAACATGGATAAGACGAAAATCATGTCGAATTCCCATGTAGCACCAACTCCCGTAATAATCGGAGACTGTACACTCGAAGTTGTAGACGAATATATATACCTAGGGCAAACTATTCAGTTAGGTAGGTCCAACTTCGAGAAAGAGGTCAATCGTCGAATCCGACTCGGTTGGGCAGCGTTCGGGAAGCTACGACACATATTTTCGTCCAATATTCCGCAGTGTTTGAAGACGAAAGTCTTTAATCAGTGTGTGTTGCCAGTGATGACATACGGTACTGAAACGTGGCCGCTTACAATGGGTCTCATAAGAAGGCTCAAAGTCACCCAAAGGGCAATGGAGAGGGCTATGTTAGGAGTCTCTCTGCGTGATCGGATTAAAAATGAGACCATCCGCAGCAGAACCAAAGTAACCGAAATAGCTCTCCGAATAGCTAAACTGAAGTGGCAGTGGGCGGGGCACATTGCGCGTAGAACCGATGGCCGTTGGGGCGGGAAGGTTCTTGAGTGGCGGCCACGTACCGGAAGGCGTAGCGTGGGTAGGCCCCCCACAAGGTGGACCGATGACCTGGTGAAGGTCGCAGTAGTCCGATGGATGCGGGTGGCGCAGGACCGGTCATTGTGGCAATCTTTGGGGGAGGCCTATGTTCAGCAGTGGACGTCTTTCGGCTGATATGATGATGATGATGATGATGATGATGATTAAGCATGTATCGTCAGCAAATTGGTATACAGAGGCCGTCTTGAATATGTTGCACATATCGTTGACATATATTAAGTATTCTGTCGGGCCGATTATCGAGCCTTGAGCCGTGCCGTAATGACTTTTTCTTAGCTCACTAAGGTCTCCGGCGATACTGACTGTGTTGTACCTATTGTGGTGGTAGTCTTTGAACCACGTTACTGCTGGCCCCTGTATACCATTTTGCTGAAGCTTTTTAAATAAGGTTTCATGGTGCAGAGAGTCAAATGCTTTACTGAAATCAATTAACACAATTATTACATGTTTTCTATTGTTTAAGTGGCCATTTATTTCGTCTGTAAATTGAGCTAGAAGTTGTGAGGTACTTTTTCCTTTTTGAAAGCCGAATTGTTTCTCGTGAATGATGCCATTTCTCAATAAAAAGCCATTAATTTGGTTTCCTAAATATTTCTCTATAATTTTGTCTATGGCTGAGAGGATCGTAATAGGTCGATAGTTATTAGTATTAGTATAGTCGCCTTTCTTATGAATAGGCCTAATTAATCCTACTTTCAGGTTGTCAGGGTATGTTGAATGTTTTATGCATTGGTTAGTTAAATATGTGAGGACTGGGGTAATTTCCCGAGTTATAAATTTTATGTCTGTGGCCCTAAGTTTATCATATCCGGCACTTTTATTTTCATTTAAATTTTTAATTATTTTTGATATTGAGGTTTCATTTATTTTGTTAATTTTTAATGTGACCTCAGGGGTATTGATATAGGTATTTTCATCGAGCAATGGCACTTCACATGTATTAAGAATACTTATTACATTGTTTTCAAAGTCCCGGGCAAATTTATTGGTCAATTCGCTAGTTTTCATCTTAAAGTACTTGATTAACACTTCATCCACAGCATGTAACAATCTCCCAGTTAATTTGTTTATGATTTGCCACATTTTTTTGGGGTTTGAAAAGTTATTACAAATTTCTCTTTTAATGTAATTGTTTTTTGCTTTATTCATTAACCTATTAGTTTTATTTCTGTACTTTTTATACAACAGTTCTTTTTGTTTGTCATTAGTATTTTTTAGATGTAGCTGTAGCAGTTTATTTTTAGTACGGGACATTTGTAATAACTTTTCGGTTAACCACGGGCATTCTGGTTTGTTTTTGTTAAGATTTGATTTACACACTTTTATTTTACATAGTTCATACACATTGTTAAATTTATTGACTATAAAGTTATATATATCATTGGGATTTTTTATATTAAAAACTGGTTTCCAGTCTATCTTAGCGAGCTCCCGTCTA